>JANTPZ010091026.1:0-27519 GCA_025593235.1 Vachellia pachyceras | reverse complement strand
CTCTCCTCTCATCCTACATGGTTTTTCATTTGCTGAGTTCTATTATACCTTCCGCTAGTTTTGTATCCCTATATTCTTATAGGAAGAATCCGTTTAATCCTGGGGAGTGCCGCAACTTACTTGCCGGTAATTGCGGAATAGTTCTTAAGGACAGTGTCCTCGGATGCGACTTGGATTAACCATTTATTTACAGGTGTTGCTGCTACTAGGATGAGTACAACGTTACAAAGAAGCTGAAAAATCCACTGATATTTCCGTTCTGATTACAACAAGAACTTATATGAGAACGAATCCACATGGGTAAGCCTCTATCCAATACATCATGATCCATACTGCGGATAGAGACTTTTCATCAAACTTGTTTCCCACTTCTCTCTCTATTCATCTTCAAAGATTATAGTTGAAAAACAATTACAATTTTTTTACATATTCATTACTTTTAACTAATTTTAAGTGTCAGTTCATTTTTCGTGATTGATTTAAGTAGTTGTTACTTATAAAAATGATTCTGTGTAAAGCAAGCGATCTAGATTTGAATATATATATACACACAAGCTAGCGCGTTTTGTGATTAACAATGTGAACATTATATATATATATATAAAAAGTTTAGGGAAAGCCATTTTTGTAGCTACCCACCATACTTGATCTTCTAATTTGGTGCATTTTCCCTTTATTAAATCCTAATTGCTCTGATAGAAATGTTAGCATGCTAGTAAAGTTAAATGGACTATAAAAAAATTAAAGAATTTAATGAAGAAAAAATGTATAGACCAGCTATATATATCAAACAAAAAGTTATTTAATTTTTTTTGCTAACTAGTATTATAATAATCTCATATTAAAATGTCGATTTATTACTTTGGGCCAAAACTCCGAGCTGATGTCTCATATATTTGGGCGGGTTTTGTTGTTTAGAAGCCCAGCCCATAATTAAATTCAAAAACCCTAGCCACTTCTTCATTGCTCCCTTCATTATAGTCTCAGTTGTGTAGCAGATAGCGGCAAAGGGGTCCTTGCGGGAGGGTTTTGTGAGAGTGAGCGACAATGGTGTCAGGATCAGGGATCTGTGCAAAGAGGGTGGTGGTTGACGCTCGTCACCACATGTTGGGTCGTCTGGCCTCAATCGTGGCCAAGGAGCTGCTCAATGGGCAGAAGGTCGTCGTGGTGAGGTGCGAGGAGATTTGCATCTCCGGTGGCCTTGTGAGGCAGAAGATGAAGTACATGAGGTTCCTTCGTAAGCGCATGAACACCAAGCCTTCCCATGGACCCATTCACTTCAGAGCTCCAAGCAAGATCTTCTGGCGCACTGTTCGTGGGTGAGTATCTCAGGATGAGCATTTTTGTTTGTTTTCACTGAATGGACGTTTGGATTGTTCTTGGGATTGTTTGAAATGTTGGGATTCATTTTCGACTGAACTGGTTTTTGTATTATTCCAAAGTGTGTTCGTATCTTCTGGGTTGTTGGGCTCAGCTAATATTCTTGTGCTTCGGAATTCAATGAATATTGATGCTTAGTGATTACTTTGAATGCTAAACACTGCTGTGAAATTAAGGAAATGAACAAGTCCTTTGTAGTATGATGATGCATGGATTGTTTTTAGCAAATCAATACGTTTTTAAGGGCAGCAACTCTACTCAGTGAGTTTTATATTATTTAATAACATACACGGTTATGAAATGGAACCGTTTTCCATGAGCAACATTAGACGCTAAATTTGATTTTATAGTTAGGGGATTGTAACTCTCTGGTTCGCTTTACTCATCGTAGAAATGCTTGTGATTGTTCTTCAAAATACGTGTTTATGACAAATATCGATTTTTTTTTTGTTTTTCTTTGTTGTATGATATGATATTAATTGGCAATGTCTCTGTTTATAGAATGATTCCCCACAAGACAAAGCGTGGAGCAGAAGCACTTGGTAGATTGAAGGTTTATGAGGGCATTCCCCCTCCATATGACAAGATGAAGAGGATGGTTGTACCTGATGCTCTTAAGTATGTTTTAGTTCTACCTATATCTTAGCCCTTACCCATGTTGGCAAGCTCCAGATGAGATTATATTTTAAGATTCTGGATTTATGTATCCACTTTTCTCTAACGAATTTTGAACTGAATGGGATCAGAGTGTTGAGGCTTCAGAAAGGACACAAATACTGCTTGGTAGGAAAATTGTCATCTGAGGTTGGATGGAACTACTATGACACCATCAGAGTAAGTGTTTTGTTTGAACTTCTTCCCTCATGAAACTTCTTATTCTACATTCCACAAATATTCAACATCGCCTTTGTGTGCAAAATAAACTGATCATGCTTTGTCATGTAAATATTCCTTTCAATGCACTAATTGCGAAGACCATTTATGGGTCAGAGATGTGTTTGATCGTTTACGACTTGAAACTTTTTGAAAATTGAGGGCCACATTTGTTCCGTTTACTGATGTTTCTGATCATTTTATTACTCACAGGAGTTGGAGAAGAAGAGAAAGGAGAGGGCACAAGCTGTTTATGAGAGGAAGAAGCAGCTCAACAAACTGAGGGTGAAGGCTGAGAAGATCGCAGAGGAAAAGCTTGGCCCACAACTTGAAATCCTTGCCCCCGTTAAGTACTGAATTGTCACTTTTAGGTAGCGTTTTTGAAGTTTTGACGAGAGTTATACCATATTGAACTCTTCACTTTTGTTGCTTGTACCTGGTTATTAGACCCCAAATCTTGTTAAATCTTGAGAGCTGTTTTTATTTATGTTAGTGTTACGTCTGTCTTGTAGACATTTTATTTTCCTCGAATGGGCTACTTGTGGTTTTGCTCGCAAGGGATGAGTTTTTATAATCTGAATGCTTTTCATCACAAACCCCATTGATGGTCTGTGCGTATGATGTTTGTGGGCATATAAAGTTTAATGCGTTTTGATATTGCAGTTATGTCAAGGGGTTAAGTCTTGCCTTTAGTTTAAAACAGAATTTGCAACTTTCCCATCAGTACCATCAGACTATGATTTGGTAGTTTATTTTTTATTTGGGGCTTAATTGAGGGAGTATGAATATCAAGGCTGAGGCTAGGAAATTTTTATTTGACTTGGGGAGCGTGCAAACTTCAAAGGTTTGAGATTCATATAATACTTTCTATCAATAATGGAAAATTATGAAAGGTATTATATCATTTTTAAAAATTTATATTTATCATTTTTTGAGATTTAAAATAATATATAATATAATGATATAAATGTTTTAAATAATGTATTTAACGTTAATTTTTCTAAAAAGTGAGTTTACTCTTGTATGAATGATTGAAGAAGACAAACGCTTGTGTGCCTGTAATAGAATGGAACCAAAAAAATGAAAAATAATTCAGCAATGAATTCTATGCAGTTAAGTGGTAAAGGGGGGCCTAACATGCCCTTGCTTTTGATGAGTTGTCTTGTTGCTATTGAATAGTATCAATAACCAACGGTTGGTTGGATTAAGTCGTAAGCGGCTTATTCCAGTTTAAGTAAGGTTTCGAGTTCGAACCTTGTGAATGCAGCAGTCACCGTTGGAAGACATTCCCACATTTTCCGGGTGCGCGACGCCGGTCGAGTCTGGATTAGTCAAGGCAAAACTCCGGAGACCGGACAGATAAAAAAGAAAATACAACGGAAGAACAGTTTTTTCATGTCATTTGGGTCGCAGTAAACACAAATTTCTTGGTGGTTTTAAACTGTTTACATTTTCTCATATATGTATTTATTTATTTTAAATGAAAAAAAATCAAATCCGTCAAATTGAGCCAAACCAACAAAATTTAGAAAATGAACTTGGAAATCGACTTTCTGCAAGGCTAAATAAAATGAAAATGGGTAACTGCTTATTATGTGAAAAAAAAAATCAAATGAAAATTCTTGGTTCAGCTTCCAATAATGGCAGGGCAACAGTGTTTTCTTGTATTTAGAGACAAGATATAAATATTATTCTTTCAAAATAAGAAAATGTTTAAAGATTTATCCAAAATCATTTATCATCAACATTGTCATTAATTTTTTTACTCATTAACAACTTTTGAGAATTTAATCAAATATAGCATCAAGCAAAAAAAAAAAAATACTGGTGCAAAGAACTTTTCAAATGGTTTTGATAAGCACATCTCTTTTTTTTTATAGTGCTTTTATTTGGCTACATTAATTTTTTTTGGCTTGATGCTATATTTGATTAAATTCTCAAAAGCTGTTAATGAGTAAAAAAAAAGTAATGACAATGTTGATGATACATGATTTTGGATAAATCTTTAAACATTTTCTTATTTTGAAAGAATAATATTTATATCTTTTCTCTAAATACAAGACAACACGTCACAAATTGATGTATTTAAGTTAACTAACTTCCTAATTCAGTAATTCCCAGACTACTTACTCTGCTTTAATCCCGATACTATCATATACCAAATCCAACTAAAGATAATTCTAATTAACTCCATCAGAATATGTGTATATTTTTTTTGGGAGAATTACTTGAAGGTTCTGCATTATAAATTAATTATTTTAAAGTCTTCAAAGGTTGTTAATGGTAACTGTTTCACTTGTCTATGGTGTTATTTAACTTATTATTAATAATCTCTTAAGGTTTTAGAATAATTAATTCGTTAGCGCGGGATGTTAAAGTAATTTTCTTTCTTTACCTGTTTACAGCTTACCTTTAAAAAAAACACGCGTCTTACTTTAACACGATATGCTCAGCAACTCATTAAAACGACGCAGTTTTGGATTACAAGTAAGGGTCATATCATAGGGATATATAATTGGAGAATCATCTTTCAATTGCCGAAGTCTCGAATTTCTTTCCCCTGTTCTGCTCGATTCTTCTGCCCTAAAATTACTGACCTACTTGAAATCTTGATCATCCGGAAATCGAAAGCGAATTCGGTTCACGGTTAAAGCTCTAACCTGCAATAGCTACTCGATTGTAATCTTCAAAGGAAAAGACGATGTGGGCTGCTTCATGCCTCGCATCATGCTGCGCGGCTTGCGCTTGTGATGCTTGCCGGACGGCGGTATCAAGTATCAGCCGGCGTTCCGCTAGGATTGCCTACTGTGGGCTATTTGCGTTTTCACTAATTGTTGCATGGATTCTTCGTGTGGTCGCTGCTCCCTTGATGGAGAAAATCCCCTGTAAGCATTTGAATGTTTAGCTTCTTGATCTTTATCTCTTTGTTTATAGGTCTTGTTGTATTATCTCTTGATTATGCTAGAAAAAATAAAATATTTCAATTTATTTTACGTGTTTTCAATTTGGATAACTGATTTTTTCACTGAGTCTCGACAATGATATATCTTTGAAAATCTGAGACGTATCGGCAATATTGGTAGTTTTATCATAGGCAATTCTGGATTTTCATAAATATTGCTAGGAAGCTGGAATAGACTATTGTTGCACGACTGAGCTGTGCAGACAATTGGATATGCTACAGATGATAGTCGGGGCTATCAAATCAATCAGCTATTTCCAAAAGTTAAAACTATTGTTTATGCACTCTAAGGTTCATCGTTAATATTTATCAATATCAGTCAATGTAAAATGTAAAATCTCTAGGAGTCAAGCTATTCGTAAGCGTACGAAGCTACTTGATCTTTTCTGTTTTTTTATCGTCTCAATCTTTATTCACATATTTCATTGGATTCTGTATAATTTATTTCATTCCTTTCTTTAATTCTTTTTTTTTTTTTTGCATTTTCATATGATTCACATGTTAAAAAAATTACAATCGCTAAAATGTTTTGAATTTGTTCCATCCATGTATGGCACAGCGAAATATATTCAGTTTTTGTTTGTATTTAGTAATTTACATGGCCACAAACAGAAAGACCATGCTCACACACACACACACACACACACACACACACACACACACTCTCTTACATACATCTTAATGCTTCCCCTGCTAAAGCTTTGCTGCAAGCAAATTAGTGGCTAACTGAGTGTAAAGTATCTATATATTCCAGAAACAGTTGTGCTAGTCTCTTAGTTAAGATGCGGATGCCTTTCTTGTTTTAATGTTAGGATTAATTCAATATACTTTTGTCATGACTGCAGGGATTAATCACTTCGCACATACACCTAGCAAAGAATGGTTTGAAATAGATGCAGTTCTGCGGGTTAGCTTGGGAAATTTTGTCTTTTTCACTATTCTAGCAATTATGATGATTGGTGTAAAAAGCCAGAAGGATCCTCGTGATGGTTTGCACCATGGAGGATGGATGATGAAAATCATATGTTGGTGCCTCTTGGTCATCTTCATGTTTTTCCTTCCAAATGAGATTATTGACTTATATGGTAATTAGTTCTTATGATTTAGTTTAATTTATTTGAATTTTAATTGATTTTTCTCAGTAAAGTCCCAAGCATGTTAAGCTATCTGATCAGTTTCTGAACACCGTAACAATATACAAATTAGTTTGCTTATTAATATTAAAATTTGTCTTTTAGTGGTTAGCATCACAGGGATAATATTGTAATGTATTGTATGGAAACTTAAGATTGCAGAATGATAAAAGGCTTACAGTGCATCTTATGGAATATTTAGATTGTGGAATGCTAAAAGGCTTACTGCTTAATGAGAAAGCAGATTATGAATTGAAGGGTTCAATAAATATAGGCTTTTTCATAGTATTCTTTTGACATGCCAATCATCCTGTGTTTGACTCTGATGAAATTTTTCGTGTTTGCAGAAACATCATCAAAGTTTGGCTCAGGTTTGTTCCTTCTTGTTCAAGTTGTGCTGTTGTTGGATTTTGTTCATAGATGGAATGACACATGGGTTGGATACGATGAGCAGTTCTGGTGAGCCTTGCCTTTGCTATACTGACTTATCTTCTCTGATGTAATTTTCTTCACTTGCATGACAGTTTCTAAATTATCTTCTCTTTATTTTTCTTTTATACAGGTACATTGCTCTGTTTGTGGTTTCTCTTGTTTGTTATGTGGGTGCATTTGCATTCTCTGGAGTTCTCTTCCACTTCTTCACTGTGTCTGGACAGGAATGTGGACTCAATACCTTTTTTATTACCATGACCCTGATTTTTGCAATTGTTTTTGCTATAGTGGCTTTGCATCCTGCAGTAAGTTCATTATTCCATTTTATTGTAGCTAACCTCTTCAATTTCGTTGGTCAATGCAAATTTGTTGATTGTGTTGTCTTGCGGTATTAGATTGCTATTGGTTTAAGCACTGGTTGTAATCTATAGACTTGCTTTCTTCTGTGCTGTTTATATCATTTTATAATGGTTTATCATGGGACAATGAGCATTCAGATCTTTTTTTTTAATAATAACATGTAATTGGTGATTTGCTCTTGCTACTCATGGACATGATCTGTACATTTTATAGCTTGTTTGGTGGTTTCTTTGGGAGAAGCTTATTACTTTCAGAAACGTGCTTTTGATTATGTTGGGGTGGAGAAAGTGTTAAAATGAGTAAAAATCTGCTCGAATTTTTCGGTCTTTAATCTCTTTGCATGACATTGTTGAATTGAATTGTTTTTGAACAGGTAAATAGTAGCATCCTGCCAGCTTCAGTGATATCCTTATACTGCACTTATCTCTGTTATAGCGCACTGGCTAGTGAACCCAGAGATTATGAGTGCAACGGTCTTCATAAGCACTCAAAAGCTGTTTCCACTGGCACCCTGACTTTAGGTCTAATTACAACTGTTCTGTCAGTTGTTTATTCTGCTGTACGAGCTGGATCATCAGCCGCAGTGCTTTCTCCACCAAGCTCACCTCGTGCTGGTAATCGCTAAAATCCAAAGTTTGGAGTGCAATAAAAATATAAAATGCTACATTCAAAACTATCACTGCTTCATAACATTGTTAGAGACATTGATGCCATGAAAGAAATCATGATTTGTTATATTGATATTCATTAGAAATTGCATCACATTTTCTGTTGAACCACAACTAATAACTGTTAATCTGTATTTTGTCTGCAGGGAAGCCTTTGCTTCCTATGGATGCCAAGGAGGAAGATGAGGCTGAAAAGGCAAAGCCAGTTACCTATTCATATGCCTTCTTCCACTTAATTTTCTCTCTTGCTAGCATGTACTCTGCAATGCTCCTGACTGGGTGGACAACCTCTGTTGGGGAGAGCGGGAAGATAGTTGATGTAGGGTGGCCTTCCGTGTGGGTTCGCATCGTCACCTGATGGGCAACTGTTGCGCTGTACACGTGGTCTCTTGTTGCCCCAATCCTCTTCCCAGACCGGGAATTCTAGGCGTCTTGTTTCTCAGTTGCAATGTTCTGGAGAAGGGTTTAAATCTTATCAAGTGCAACATATATCGGTTGCGAGTGTGTTACTTTTATCATATCATGTGTGCCCCGGAATAATTGTTGTTTGACATAATCCTAAATTCTGAGCGGCCAAATTTGCTTGTATAGTCAACTGTTTGATACCCAGAAGGATTTGTTCTCTATTATGATAATATGACGTTATCTTCAAGGACTAATAGAAGGCTATTATGAGCTTTGACTACTTTACCATGAGGCTTGTCCATATCGAATTATCGATGAGCAAATTAGGAATTAAAGTGGCGTAGATTAATAGGGCATTGCTTCTTGGCAAGGCCTCTGGTCATGGAAGCATGAAGTGTTTTACCTCTACGTGAATGGTAGTCAATCATTGCGCTGTTAACAGCAGAAATGGATGTGATTGCTGGAAAAAGGGATTTGTATGGTAAGCAACGAAGAATCCCTTTCAATTATTGCTGCTAAATTTGCCGACTTGAATGGACAAGTGTACTGTTTTCACATTTTTTTAGCCTAAAAAACCGTGTCAATTCGCGAGTTCAATCGTCAATAATTTTAGTAAAATTATATAAATTGAAATGTATAAATTTCTAACAAATGCATACTTTTAAATTTTAATAATGATTCACGATGTTTTAATTAAGAAATTGTGAAGGTAAAATTAAACTAATGAAATTAATGTTGCATATTTTACTATCTCTTAATTCTTCCTTGATAAAAGAAGTTGGATGATCAATTTGAAAAGGCTAAAGTGATCAGTCAAGTCAATTACTTATAATAAATATGAGATTTTTTTTACTTCTTTTAAGTACCTCCTTCATCATATTACTTTTAGATAGAAATCCCTTGACATTTGTGATCAATAAAAATATTTTGAAAAAATATTTATAGATTTAAAAAATAGAGTGGATTGCGTCATATTTGGCAATATTCAAAGAATCAAATTGGGTATATAACAAGGTAAGACAGTGGTTCAAAGGTTGAAGGGTAAAATCGGAGTTAACTCGAAGTTAGAATAGCTATATTAAAATAATAAAATTTAATAGATTACATTTTATGTTATAAAAATTAATAGATAACACTTATAATATTATTTTATTTTACCTATATTTTAAATTTTTAGAGTTTAATTAAATATAAATGTTAAAAACAATTGAGATAAAATGAATTTTTATCTTATTTCTTCATGAGTAAATTTGTTTATATACAAAAAAATTAAAGTCTAGTTTTAATACTATAATTATTTTTAAAATTAATTAATCACATCTTCCTATTCTGATTCTATTTTTAAGTGTTTTTAAGTGTCAATGAGTTTTTTTTAACAAATTGATTGATTCATCCAACCCTTTGGTTCAATAGGTCACTTGGACAACGACCGGTTCAATGGTTTTCAATTTGAACCGCGGATTCAATACTTTTTTTATATATTATGCTTGGAAACACTCAACTCTCATTCAAAAGTATGTTTAACAATGTTTTTCTGTAAAATAAAATATTCTCCTCCATATATTTATCTCGACTTACGTAAAAGTATTTCTCTACCATTTTTCCAAACGGACCCATTAATATTTAGAATCAAATTCTACGTCCAACTAATTCCCCGGCGAGCACATTTTTAAGGTTATATAAGAGTTGGGGATTGTTAGTGCAATCATTTTTTTTTTTTGGAAAATGACACAGGTCCCAAGAATTAACCATAAAATAGTTTTAAAGATTAAAAAAATTATTATGAGGCCCCAAGAGTAACTGCTTAGTTGTCATTAACAACTTCAGCAGTTACTCCTGAGACCTCATGATAATTTTTGAATCTTTAAAATTATTTTGTGATTAATTTCCACCTGTGTGTCATTTTTTTTTAAAGATCAATCCAGCCTCAGATCCGGAATAGGCTTTTTTCCAAGTAGCCAAACACGTCCTACCAGTAGGCGGGTTCATCAAAGGCGTGAAATTGAAGAACAGAGACGAACAATCGATCTCGAAAGAGGGAGGGAGGGAGTGTGGAAGTGAGAAGCAAAATCAGGGAAGATGGGAGGAGGAATGGAAGCTCACAAGAACAGGTTCATAGAGGATTGGAGTACTGCTAGGGAGAATCTCGAGCATAATTTCCAATGGACTCGCCGCAACTTGGCCCTCGTTGGCATCTTTGGCGTTGCAATTCCCATTCTGGTCTACAAGGGAATTTTCAGAGAATTTGTATGTCCCTCAATCTTTCTGTGATTGTCTACCATTTTTAATTTGAACGATTTCGTTTTTATGTTATTTGATGGCCATTTGCTGCTGCTTTCGGAGATTCGTCAGTGCCCTAATTTTTTCACGTGTTAGTTTACTTTCCATGTGGTGAAACATCTGGATAATCGTGTTCACTCATTATATTTCTGTAAAAGAATATTTCTGGCAGCCTATGCTTAAAGGTGCCGCCTTTTCCTCTAGTTGTATGTGAATTTTTCGTTTATGAAGTAACTTTCTGGAGAAATACAGAGGTACAAATGTCGAATGCATAAATATTTTATGGGGCTGCTTTGAGGGAACTTAAGGATGTCTGTCTCTAGAGTAGCTTGGATGATGTGGCAAGACGTAGTGTTGCTGGACTTATAAGCAATAGGTTAACTTCGCACTGTTTCTATCTTGAAAAGAATAACTAGTTTGAAGTGATAATAATGCTGGAACATTATAGAATATAGATGATGCGCTAAGCTGGTTGTGCATTTATTATTATGGAATTCACTAATCTGCTCGTGATTTCCTCACCCGGTCCTGAGGACTTGGAGCTATCGTTGTAGTCTTGTAGATTTAGCTTTTGGAACCTTGAACTTGATATGGGCATTTGACGCTCCTCTTCCCTTCCCCCTTTTCACGTCATTGCATTATTAAAAGTGAGCATCTAGTTTACAAGCTCATATTTTTGTGTGAGGATTTGGATGATAACCGTAAGATCTTCCCTGTTAGATTGTTAATACTTGGAAATTTGATTAATACAACCGGTGATTTTTAATTGTTGAAATGCTTCGACTTTGATTAGTACAACCGGAGATTTTTAATTGTTCTTCACAGCTGAGCATTTACAACAGCCTTGACTATACATTATCCAAGTATGGGAGCTTATCTGAATTAATATTTGTATTGCAATATTGAGATTTCAATGAGTTGTCATGAAATGGATGGCTGCTAGAAGTCTATAGAACCTGCTACTAAGTACAATATAGAAAAATTTCAACATCATATACGATTTCTTTGAAGGATCGTTGCCTGTACTGGATTTTTCTGGTTGAAAATGATGTGAGCTTCACATTCTGCGTAACTTCATCCTCGGATATACTTGTACTTCTAAATTAAGTTTGAGCTCAATCTGGCTCTCTTTTGCTTGATCTCTACGTTGGGAATTGTGATGCTCCTTAGGTTCTATATGATATGATATGTTTCACAAAATTTTCATCAATTTTGTTCTGTGTATCTCACAATCATTTTGTTACGTTTCAGCATATGCAAGATGAAGATGCAGGGCGGCCATATAGAAAGTTCCTGTGAGAATTTTACACATGCTTTGTAATAATTGTGGGACTTGCGAAGATTGGACAATGAGACCACTAACATGTGCCTTTTTCCTCCCTCCACTAGGCGTTTTTCTATTTTTCTCTTTTGGAGTGAAAACCGAAGACCTTGTATGAAATCACTTGGTGTTGGACTTCATTACATTGCAGTTTATGTTATTGTTCTTTTTATAGAAAGAAAACCCCTGGTTGTGTTGTTTGACTCATCATGAAAGCTGCCATACTTCACCAATGAAGAGTAATAGCTGTCCTCTTCATCTGAACCCATAAGAGTTTCTGATGCTATGGATAGAAGGGCTAACAATGAGAAACATTTTTCATCTTACATTGATCAGCAATTGATAGATCCTTCAATCTTAACAAGGTGATGTCGAGAAAAATGTTTTTCTTCATATTTTTGGTGTGTTGGGCTCGTCATTTTTTTGGTTAAGCAATAGGTATCGGACATGAAACGTGGATACACCTCCCCGTAGGATTTTGAACATTGGTTCATTATGATGTAATGAATTAGTTACTTATGCTAGATCCAACATGCGTGTTGGGCTGCCATTTTACATGCTTTATAAACACATGGTCGTAGATGACCGATCCTATAATGATGTTCTCTTTTACCTCACTGAGGGTGTTCCTCCATGGGTGTTGACTCAAATATTTTGTGGAGACAAGTGATAATGCTTCTACTGAATTAGCATATAGCTTAGCTTTTTTGTATTATTTGCTCACTAGATTTTTTCCCCATTTTTTTGTGGAAATACAAGCCTACAGTCAAAGTCGTGCAAAAAGAAGCAGAGATAAATACCCGAGCCAATCTAAATCTCCATCAGCTTAGCCATTCCAGAAGAGACTCAATAGTGAAGATTCATTTATTGCTGTTCGGTTTCTATCACAATATTACGATTTACAAACCACTATATTACAATTTGGAAGACGAGTAAACATTGCCATGTCATTGAGGCCATGTTTCATAAAAACATATTTATGTAAGTTGAAATCAAATTGATTTTACTTGTTTACCTTTTAAACTGTAAATTACATTGAAAAAATAATTTTTACTGTTGATTCAAATTTGGCCTAAACTTTATGTGAATTGAATGCTCTGCTTCATAAAATTCAAAGGTCACAAATTTTGGGCCAAAATGTAAGAATTACAAATGGACATTCACATTAATAAACAATAGTATAATACTATATTTGATATTTAATATAAGAGTTAATTTTTTTGAGAAGATTAAGAAAGTTAAATAAATCGTTTAAAAGTATTTATTTATGTGTATCACTATGTTATGTATCATTTTATAAGTTTGACAAATTAATTTAGAAAAAAATGATTAATATAAATAGATTGATGTAATTTATTCATTTTTTAATCTAAAAAAATCAATTAACTTTTATATTATAAATCGAAAGCAGTAATATTTTCTATTCGAGTTCTATATATTCATCACAAAGCACTTGAAAAAAAGGGGTGTTTTGATCTTAACTTGAGATCACAAATTTGCAACGTGCAACCGATATCTTTCCTTGTGAGTTTTAAGGGCATAACATTTTTCAAGATCCTCCATATGAACATCTGGATTATGAAAGGAACTTGCCACTTTCAGATATGTTTCCAAGCTATTTGCATGAGCTCTCTGCCTAATTTTCTTCTACTCTAAACTAACTTTCCATATCAACGTGTCATGTTCATCAATCATTGGGAAGCATGGGTCCAGAATAATCATACCAGATCAGAATTCCATCTATTTGGAACATGTTATGGAATGAAATCTTATAACCAACCACCTGCAATAAAAACCTATGGTGGATTCAAAAGTGTCAGATGAATATTCTGCCTTCCCACTTGGATTCACATGTATGAAATAGTAGTGAATATATATATATATATGGTATGTCGTCATCATGGCTTGGCTACGTGTCATCATCATGATATTCCTTGATTGCAAGTTTGCTTCTTTGGAGTAATTAATCTTCTCAATTACCCCATAAAAAAAGCTGATATTGCCTTTGTACTCTTCATGAAGTTTCTGATAATATACTCTTATGTTTCTTTTGTTGTTTCTTTTATCTGAACTGATTTCTTATAACTGCTGTATGTAAATTACCGTGGCAAGAATGGATTCAAGCGATACAAGTTTGTTAATTGTTTAATTATATTTACAAATAACTTTAAATATGTTTAATAAGAACAAATAACAAAAAGCCCTTAAATCTAATTAACCTTATCTTAAAATTTGGCAACTTCCCAATTTTATGCGTGTTTAATATAAACTCTACATTAAAAAGTATAAAGTCTTCCAGGTAAAAAAAATATAAAGTTTAATCAATAATACATGAAATGTAAAATTGTATATTTCTTTTAAAAATTCAATGATATAACTTATATTGAATAAAAAAATTATTTTTACTTGATTTATAAATAAGATAATAGAATTATATTAATCCATTTAGTTGCTACCAGAGGATGAGACAGTGCACATGGGACCATTGATAGGCATAAGTGAATATTTAATGTTGCGGTGATGTTTTTTATTTGTTTTGTTTCTTGGAACCTTACTTTTAAGACCCTACATACTATCATTCTTTCTATTATTTATGTATTAATTGTTAATGCTAATAAAGAAATTCACCACCATATGCCCGTACATATGTTAAACTTACACTATGGAATTCATCCAAATTTCATGCTTATGAAGAACCAAAACTAAGCATGATTGTTGGTCAAAAAAAAAAAAAACTAAGCATGATTAAATTGTGCCGGTTTGGCTGTATCCAAGATTCAAACTTTATGTTGGTTACCCCATTTGTAAACTATTAGGGCTTGTTTGGTTGGGGGAAGGGGATGGAAAATGAATCCCTCCCTTGTTTGGTTTAAATTTTTGGAGGGGAGGGATCCAAAATATACCCCCTCATTCCCTCCCCTCCCCTTATTTTGATTCCCTCCAAATTGGGGGGTTTTGGAGGGAATCAAAAAATTATGACTAATTTACCCCATCAATTTTATTATATTCTCATCCATACCCCTGGTAGGTTAAAATGCATCGCTTCTCAACTTTTTCCTCTGCTTTCTAGAAGCAGTTCAGTTAACCAACACTTTCTTCCACCTCTGCTCTTCGGATGTTTTGCCAGTTACAAGTTGGATTACGATAGTAAGTTAAGTATAAATTAAGTATTGTGAAATTAAGATATATATAAATCATATTTTTTAATTATTTAAATAAATTATATGAGAGAATTACCTTAATAATTGTTTTGATTAATTAAATATAAAGAGTGGTTAATTTTTATTAATTTTTATGTGAAAACTAATTTAAATAAATTGTATAAATAAATAAATATATATCAACATATAATGGTAAAATGGTAAATTGATTATTAACTTTCCTCCATTCCCCTCCTAAACCAAACAAAGGATCATTAAAAATCCTTCCCCTTCCTTCCCCTCTAATTAAACCAAACGAGATAACCTCGTACCATTCCATCCCTTCCCATCCCCTCATATTCACCCCTTCCCTTTCCCTTCCCTCATATCAAAAATAGCCTTAAAGGTCCAGAATCCTACACGAGGGATGCGACAAGTGTACTCGTTTTGCTAGATCTCCGATTATTCAATACGATGTGGTTACTGCCAACACCAAATGAGTGAATGGGACAATCGATATGCATAACCCACACTCAGATACAGACAGTAGGTGGGTCATGCATGGCCACGAAGGTCCAGAACCAGCTGGGACCTGGGAGGGGTGAGAGAGAGAGAGAGAGATTGCGATGTTGTCATTGCGGTACAGCTTTGCCCTGCCTTTCCCTTCTTCACTTGATCTTCGACCTCATCTCACACCGCCATGTCGGTGGCATCATTTTTTCTCTTTCACTTCCCGCTCTTTTGGTTTTTCGGGCTCTTTATTAAGCCCTTCTGTATTCAACTTTGTTCACCACCACCCATTTCATTACCATGGAAGGCCATTTCTTGTGATTCCAGATTTGCTGGTGAATCTGCGGGTTGTTCATTTGCATTTACTTTTTGTCACCTAGGAGGACTTGGTTATTTCTTGTGCCTTTGTCTCTTGACCTTTCACTTTCATCTCATTGGGTTTGGTTATCTTCCGAAAGAATCAAACTTTCCCTCCACTGGCTTGCTTCCCCCTTCATTCTTTTGGACACCATTGCTCTCTTCAAAATTCTGGGAAAGCTCCACTTGTTTTGCAATTGTATTATATTTCGGTTTCTATATAACCGGGCTGCAAGACCAATGTGCAAAATGAACAATAGTGCGTCGGGCATGAGGCTATAGTGGGTCGTTGGGTTTGCAGGATTGGTGATTATCAAAGTGGTCGAAGGTTTCGACAATGCCAGTGTGACAGACATGGATTATGTCAAGAGAAGGGGTTTCAATTACAGGCCCTTAATGGTGGGTATCACTCTTATTAATGGAGCTGCTGCCAAAGGCGCAGGTATTTCTTCTTATCTAACCGCTCTCTCTTCATTGATTTTCCATTGCAAATGAGCTTTCTTTTTCTCTTTTTAATGTTTTCACCGGCATTTGCCTTTGGTTATCTTTTATTAATCTTTCGTACAGTACTTCCAAAATATGCATGTTCAAGTTGACGGGGGTACAGAGCCACCGATAATTATTTTGTTCTTATGGTGGATGTTCTCATAATATATTATTAGTTTCACTCATGAGCATCTGAGCATGGAAGTTGCACTCGAATCTCGAGCAATGGTGCCTACGTCATCATCATATGAACATTACGAACTATGAAGATTTAACCATTAAGAATATGGGCTACAAACTCCTTATTGTTAACAGTGACATAGTTTTAAGTTGCTTTTCTCGTTTGAGATTACTTTAACTGAGACTTGGAGACTAAGGCATGTAAACAAACTTTTCGAAATCACCCAGTATTCGGGTCACTCCTTTTAATTAAATCGAGATTTATTAGATAATTGCGCAGTGTCGTATAGCATGACTTGCATTCTCCATGTGCAGTTTGCCTGGATGGATCTTTACCAGCTTACCATCTTCACCGTGGTTATGGTTCTGGATCAAATAGTTGGCTCATACAATTGGAGGTACGTGTTTTGCTGTTAAATTTTTTGCCATATTTTATTTTATTTTTTTTATCTAAAATAGGGTTTGAGTGAGTGATCATGCCCTGATCAGCGGACATGTTTAAGCTAATGCATTCTTAATTGACTCTTAGCTATTGAAGTACGTAAGCTTAACTTGTTAGTGAGTAGTTCTCTTGGTGCATGCTTCCAGAAATCAAAAGTAATTAATGAACTTGAAAAACTTCTGCTTCATTACATTGGAAGGAGGCCAACTTTGCCTTCCACCTTAGTAGGACACATTATTTTAGTCAATTGGGGTATGATTAGTATCATCAGGATATAATATTGTTAAGAGAGGTATTTTGTGTGGATTTAACTTGTTCTACCTAAATTGATAACTTCAGCAAGCCTTTTCATGTTAGGGCGGAGGCTGGTGTGGAAATATCAAGACTTGTCAGTACAGTAAGAGAACTCGTCATGGTTCATCCAATTTTATGGAAAAGCAGATTCCATTTGTTGGAATATTGAGCAACAATGCTGAAGAAAACCCTGGTCAGAAAATAAACTCAACATCACTAGGTTTCCCATTGTTCACATGCTGTTCTATTTCAGCGGAAATCAACTTCATTATTCTACTTGATTAATTTATTTGCAGATTTTTTCAACTGGAACAGAGTAAAAATTCGTTACTGTGATGGCTCATCCTTTAGTGGGGACAGTCAAAATAAAGTAAGTGGCAAAGCGGCTTTATCTTCAATATTATCTTTTCCATGAGCCATGCATTTTGTGAACTATGGTTTGCAACATCTAGTCGAATACTTCATCCATACTAGTATAAAGTTTTTTCAAGTTGTCATTTGTAGGAGCCTGATTTTTTCCTTCTAATTTTGTTCTGTTCTACATTTTTATAAGTTCATAGTTATGGTGATCTTGCTATACATAGCATTCTTTATTCTCTATTCGTCATAATTCGTCATCTTCTTTTCCCATTTTACCTGTTAATTTGGTTTTTGTTCATTTTTGCATTATATTTGTTGAAAGTAAAATTAAACTGTCAAGTGAAGACAAATAGCTGAAGGGCTTGATCTGTGATGGATCATGATAGTTTAGAATGTTGAATTATCACTAAGTCACCTTTGTTCCATAGGCCGCAAATTTGTACTTCAGAGGGCAACGCATCTGGGTAGCTGCTATGGAGGAGTTAATGTCAAAGGGCATGAGCTATGCTAAACAGGTTTACATGACTGTTTCAGCAAAGAAAAGATGATTAGCTGGTATAGACTTCTGTTTGATTTCATTGATTTGTTCAATCAGGCTCTTCTATCTGGATGTTCTGCTGGAGGTTTAGCATCTATACTTCATTGTGAAGAATTTCGGGGACTGTTTCCTGCAAGTACAAGAGTCAAATGCTTAAGTGATGCTGGTTTGTTCCTTGATAGGTGAAAAATCATTAGACGGACTTTCAATTCTAATCCTTAATTCATTGGATATTATGCTGAAAGGTCGTGGTGCTTATATGTGGGCATGCCAATAACAATCTTTTTCTTGAGTTGCAGTGTTGATGTATCTGGCAGTCGCACTTTGAGGAGGACATTCAGAGACGTGGTTTCCTTACATGTATTTTTTCTTTTATACCTTGTTGATTTCCTTTTGTTTCTAATTTCATGACAGATCAAGTAAAATATAACAAACTAGTGAAGAGCAGAGAATCAAATTTATGCTATATTAAATTAGTTAGTTGCCTCAATATCCTGAAGCATAACATAAAGACAGTGTTTCAACTTGTTCGAGTAGGGAGTTGACAGTGAACGATTGTATTAGGAATTGAATATGCATTATACACTGATTGTTCGGTCTGCTACTTAAATCACCCTGCTCCCTATTCCCTTCTGTTTCTCTTCCGGTCTCCCAAAAAAAAAACAGAATTGTTGCCAGATGATAGGTTTGAGTCAATTTCACAACTCAGAAATTTATGTCAATTTTTCATGGTTGGATGCTTCAATGGGTTCATCAAATAGCTTGAATATTGTTAGCAAGATATGATGTATAGGTACACCAAGATATTACTGAAAATGGAAGTTGATCTGTATCTTTGGCGGCAGGGAGCGACAGGGAGCCTTCCTAGAAGCTGTACCAGTCACTTCAATCCAACTTTGGTAACTAATTGTTTTGGGTCTTTCAATATCATTAAATTACTAGTGTAGCATAATCACACGTCTTGTCACTCAAGATATATGCTGTGAAAATGGGCATAACATTTACATGAAATGCTAGTACTGTCATTTTTCAACTGCAGAAGCTCAAGCAGTATGAGAAAATATTCTATTATTTCTTCTCTTATGTGATTGTGAATTCATCATTTGAGTGTTAGGGTTTTTAGTTGATAAATTGTAGTAATTAGAGTTCAATAGGGTTTTGAACAAAGATTTTTGGACCCATGCTTTTGTAAGCCCATACTTAGTATCCTTGTTGGATTCGGAAACTTAGTATAATCAGAAATTCTTATTTTAGTTGTTTATAGAGGGCCTCAAGTTAGTTTTCATCACCCTTTATTATTAACTAGACCATACCCCATGCAAATTGCACAATGTAGGATTCCGAAGTCAAATGCTTAATTCTCTAAGGGGCTTCCAAGGTCTAACAAAAAATGTGTTGTTCATAAATTGATGTTTCGCATATTGTCAGACTCAAAAGACAAGACACTTGGTTTGCCTGCAACCCTTTATCATCATCATCAGAACTCAGAAGAGCGTATATTACAAATTGAATGATATGTGTATGACTCTATTCTCACACATTGCATGGGGCAATTTTAAAAGAAAAATGTAATTAATCTTAAATTTTGACAAAATTTCCTTTTTATTCTTTCCTGCTCTACTTCAGAAGTTCCTCACGTTTTTTGTTTGTTTTGTTCTTACTTCTTAGTGCTTCATCCCTCAGTATTTAATTTCCAGTGTCAGGACACCGCTATTTATTCTCAACGCAGCATATGATACCTGGCAGGTAAACCCCTATAACACTGGTCTCTTTTGATTGATTATTTGAGGAATACCATTGTAGCCTTTATAAAACCCCACAAGTCATTCTAATCTTCCTTAAAGAAAAAGCACATTGGCGATGTTGAAAGATGCTATAAAATTGATTCAAAGGCAAATCAGCCATTACCTCATAGTTTTGTTGGACGCATGGCCATATCAGCCATTACCTCTTCATGTTGAGAGGGGATATTTAGGATGAATTAGGAACATGTAATCCCTTAACACATGAACATTATGATCCATATTGTCACGTGGCATTGACTTATGTAAATCCCTGTCACTTTTATCAGATTCAGGCCAGCATAGCGCCACCATCAGTGGACCGTCGTTGGAATTGGGCCGAGTGCAGAAAAAATTACGCACATTGCAGTGCATCACAGATTCATTATCTTCAAGGTAGTTAAGTTTAAGAATATTTATTTCTTGAATCTGTCTCCGTTTTAAATAGTAGCGGTAGTTTCAAGTTGTTATTATTTGCTCTTTACATATTTCAACTGTTATCTTTAATGCTGTCAAACCTTGTACAATGTAGGATTCCGAAATCAAATGCTTAACTCTGTAAGGGGCTTTTCGAGGGCTCGCAAAAATGGATTGTTCATAAATTCATGCTTTGCGCATTGTCAGACCGAAAGACAGGATACTTGGCTTGCCTACAATTCTCCCCATATTGGAAACAGAGTATGTGCGTTTTAATAATTGCTTCAATTCAATTATGCGATAGTATATTTAAATCACAAATCCATAGCACGCCATATTTCTACGTTCTATTTAATTTTTTTGATATCGTAAGTGCTTATTTATTTCTCTAATACATGGCTAAAACATATGCAGGGAATTGCACAGTCTGTTGGAAACTGGTTTTTTGACAGAGTTGGAATACAAGCTATTGGTTGTGCTTACCCTTGTGACAAAACCTGCCATAATTTGGTCTTCGAGTGAAAAACAAGACTGCCTAAAATATCATTCTTTAAGAATTTTCGTTTTACTCTCTACCATTACATTGCCAATATCATTGGAATGTTTAAAGGTAGGACCTTGTTAGGAGAAGCAAGCTGTGTCATAAAACCGGATCACAGCGATAGAAGCATTTCTAATACTGATTCATTCATGTGAACCTGTTGGTTGAGCTTTTAAAGGTTGATTATATACTAAATTATTGTAAGCTTCTAAATCAAAATTTCTGTCTCTGCAACTTCATTGTTGTGATTTTTCTTCAAATCACCCATGGATTGTGTTGGCAGAAGAAAATATTGTCTTCGTTATATATGTTAGTTTTTCTGGTTATAATGTATTTGTCTTCTATTCCTTCATGGGTTTTCCTTATGTTCAAAGTTGTGCTCATTTCGATTACCGGTGGAAACTACCTTTTGAACTTTATTTACAGTCTAAGGCATGGGAAATAACTTTTGTCTCAACTTGTAAAAATATACTTTTTTAATGTTCACACAAATAAGTCTATTGTCTTTCTTATGAAATCTTAAGAACAAAAAGAAGTTGATGATAAATGCTTAGAATCTAGAACATTTCATTGGTAAACACAACTAGCATAAACTGATCAGGGTTGGAGCATGCTCAGGCCATGGTTGATTTGGAAGGTGAGGAGGCGTCATGGTCAATACAAAGCTACAATCATGGGTGTGGGTGCATAAGAGAGCCTTCACACACACACACACACACACACACACACACACACACACACACACACACACACACACACACACACACGTTTGGTGAAGTACAAGTATACTCTCACTAAAGGCAATGATGTTAAACGCATTGTCGGAAACCATATCCAAATGTAAGGGACTAATGGTGTCTTTATATCCTTTTTCATCCTTGCATTCATATATTGGGAAAGAAAGTGAAACAAGATAACAGAGTCATCTATAGAGTTCTTACGTCATAATTATATTAGCTTATCTTCTCTCCCATTTGTTTCAAAATTCACCCTCTACTCTTAAGTGATCAAAAAGCAAGGGAAATCGGCTAGCAATGGATTTGTGGTATGGATAGTTGTGTAATAGGAGAGCGAAATTTAAAGAATATAAATTCTCATCAAAGGATGAATTTATTTTAAAAAAATTATTCACATTAAATTAAGTAGATAGTTGCGCCCAAACGCCTTCATCTCCATGCATAATTCTCCTATTTTACAGTTCTAGATTTTAGCTTTTTCTCCCCATCCATTTGACCGTTTCTTAAAAAAAAAATCATCTTGACTGCAAAAACTCAAACAAACCTTTCTCCTTGTTTTGAATGTTACACCCATCACCCTTGGGTTTAATTGTCATAAATGTTTCCTAGAATATTTTGCCATCAGGTAATCCAATAAAAATGTAACACACGAGAAGCAAATTTTTTCAAAGATCCAACCATGTGATGCTAAGTTGGAGGAAAAATATCCACTTGTCATGTTTTAGAATAAGAACCTGATAGCAAAAATACCTAAAAACCGTACCTAACTTTTGGCTTTCAAAACTTGTGAAGCTTCCTCCGGGAGAGTAGATGTGGATGACTGGTTCTGGTTGGCATGGAACTTTTCTAGCTGACGTGCAGCAGAAATTTTTTCTGCTTCAACTTGCTCAAGCAAAGCCTGTTGCTCCATTGCTTTAAGCATCTCCTCCGAAGTTTTCTCTTTCCCTTCTAGCTGCATTTTCATTATAATCTCAGCTTCCTCGTCAATTGGTTTGAAGTATTCTTCAACGGCAACTTCCTGAACGGAAGTTACAAATGATTTGAGTTCCTCATATCAATGAATCATAGAGGAAAAAACAATGAAATGCAATCAAACATGGTTGAACTTTTTTCATATTATAGAAAAATGTCTCATTAAAGACAATCATGATGAAATGCCAGTGATGCAGCATTGGAGAAACAAGGATTAACTTTTATTTCAATAAGAAGAGCAGGTCCTGAAATATAAAATCACTAAAATTTAAACCCTACATATTGAGTTCTGAAATGCATATAGTACTGTTGGCGGGAAAAAAACGGAATGCATATAGTACAGTTTGTTTAAATAAAAATTCTTCGATACTGTGCCAGTCAAATTGGTCAACAACAGATAAGGATAACATTAAAACTTTAGTTCAGTTTCCATAATTTAATCTGTTAAGAGATTTAGCTTACTGTGTCTTCCAATTTCTTGTTTAAAGCCTGCATTTCTTCAACCATACGGCGAACCTCGGATATAATAATCTGCTCAGGTACTTTGTTCAACGTTGCCTTCCTCTCTTGTGCCTTTGATGATGAAATGTCATACACACCAGAGTGGGAGTAAATATACCGAAAATCAGAAAGAAATCAAGGGCAAGAAGTAGCCAGTATTTCACACTAAATAAAAATTCAAATTGGTGCAACAAAAAGAATGAAGGTTAAAATCATTTTAGCCTCTTGTTATAAGGAGCTTAGCAGCAATGAAAAATGAAAATACTTGAAGTCAAATCTTTTTTATGTTGTTTCCCTTATATTATAGGATTGTCATATTTTTATTTTGGAAAATAGTAGGCTGTTGCTTCTTAATAGTTTGCTTCTTATTCAGATAATTGATGAACATGAACATTCCTATTAACGGCAGGTACCATTTAGAAAATACAAATGGCACAGCACCTCATTTTTGGTAAATTTGAAATCATTTGAGCCTAGGATTTCTAGAGGCTCTCACGCTTAACAGAACCATTAGCCTTGTTTTCTACTTAAATCTTCATACATTTTTCTTAAATGGCGAATGCATACCAAAGTCCTGACACATTAAAAATTTCTGTCTTCTCTAGATTGAATTGGGATTCCATCCCCTGCTACTTTCTATAAAAGAGGTGTAGTTCGTGCTTTCTCATACCTCAGATTAGGCAAGTCTCCCTTGACTTTTAAAATGTGAGGCTCACTATTTTCCCTTGCATAGAGCCACAGCTCCATTTGAATAAAGTGCCAGCTCATTTGTCTATTTTATCTTCTCACTTATCTTCTATAAGGGAAAACCTACTTATTCAAGAACATGATTGATGTTTTTGAGATAGGAGAATATGTCATACCTGTTTAAGATGATTCTCCAGCTGCAACCTGAAAGATCGTATTCTTCGCTCCTCATATCCAGAAAGCACTCGTACATAAAATAGAGCTTTTCTTCCAAACTCTACCAACTTATTCATGTTAACCAATGATCACCAACTAAATCTATTATTTTTTCCCCTGCAAGAATAAATCTCCCACCTCAGCGATGCCACATTCAAAGTTTGATCAGAATTAATGCACATAAAAGCTTTGAACGAACGCATTTACGGCGGCCCCTTGGAATCAAACATAGCCAAATTATCACCAACTGAAAGATTTAAATTACAGGAAAGAGTGCTAAATCCAAGGGTTTTTACTTCATTTCTGATTGTCTAATATAAACTGTTTAACATATGCACCCTTTCAATCTATCTCTCATCTCTCCCTGCTGTTATCATTTACCACCAAGACAATCCAGTTATAAAATTCAGTTCATAAATCGTCGTATGACATAGGATTTTTGGCCCTTTTAGGTGCACATTTCTTGAGAGCAGAAAAAAAAAGAAACAAAAGAAAATTGCAAACAAACAACATAATTAGGAATTAATGCCGACAAAGGAGGTAGCAACTTACGATAAAGAAGTATAAAACTTGGATACTTATCATTACAAGGTACAGGTACTTTCTCCAAGGATAATGTCAAAATGGCCCAATTACAATTTCTCAAATTGACGAGTCCCAGAATTTCTCATTACTCTAAAATGGTAAGCGAAAAAATAAAAAAGGATCAGTCCAGTTTCAAAGCATCCGTTTTACACCATGATTCAAAGGAATCTTTCCAACTCTAAGCAGATCGGGGATTCAAAGAAGAAAATAAAAAAGGTCGTAAGGGAGCTTTACAAGTGTCGAATGGAGCAAAAGCATCCGACAAACTGAACCGCAGACGACCGGCAGCGGCGGTGAATGGTATCCGAGTACGAGAGATTCGATGATCTCTGAGCTATTTTTTTTTGGGGGGGGGGGGGATGAAGCTCACCAAGCTCAGCTCAAGTCAGACTCGAATGATAATTCCTAGAATGGGAAAAACCGAAAAATAGGAAACCATAGACGTCGTCGTTTCTTATGAAGTAAGAAATTATGCACTATATATTCTTTTATTTTAAAAAAATTCAATTTTTATATATTTTTTAAACAAGACATTCTTTGTCGTGATATTTTCTTTTCTCTTTTGATTTTTTTCACCAACTTCTATTTTTGATAAACTTGTTATATTTTGTCCATATAATGATTTTTGATGTAGTAGTAGACATTAAATGCCTTTTCTAAAAAGAATTTAAATATTGGTTTTTAAGTTGTGATTGATTAGCCTGCTCAATCCCTACAAGTAATATATGAACATTTTTTTAATAACAAGTTGGGTAAATATGACTTTTGATCTTCATAGTTTCAATTAATTTGCGTTTTGATTTCTGTAGTTTCAAAGTTGCGGTTTTGATCCATCAAATTTAGTTTTTATAATTTTAAAAAAAAATCTAAATCACCGCTAAAATTGTTGACTTGTTGTTGACGCCATTAAATTTACTGATACGACCTGATGATTGGATATATTGGATTTATGACTTAAATTATAAAAAAGTGTAAACATAACTTTGGATCATTATAATTTCACTTGATTTACATTTTAGTTTATATAGTTTTAAAATTATGCTTTTTATCCTAAAGTTAAGTCTAAATGAAACTATTAATTCTTATTGTTTCAAAATGACCTAAATTATAGATAAAATTGTTGAACTATCGTTAACACTGTTAAGTTTGCTGATATGACTTAAGGAGTGAGGATCGTACATATTAAATTAGCAACTAGGATTTAAAAAAGTATGAGATATGTACGGGGAAGATAAGTCTATGACTAGAACATCCTCACATGCGTTGACAAAACTAGACTTCATTGACAAAAAATATAACTTTAAAATTATAGGGACCAAAATATAAATTGAGTGAAACTATAAGAACCAAAAGTTACGTGTACCCTAAAAATTTTAGTTGATTTGAATCCTTATAAAGGTATAATAGATTGTTTCCCAATAAAGTCCTAATATTAAGAATATAAACAATATTTGAAGCACATTCAGAAAGTATGGGTATCTCTTCAAATAAAATTTAAATATTAATTAAAAAATATTAAACATGAGTGGATGGGACTCTTGCCCCTTAACCATCCGCTCATGTGTTTAAGACTCGGAGAGATAGGAATGGAACATACTTCTTTGATAGACCTCATCTCTTAATTGACCCTACAATATGTCGGAGTGGTATGCCCATTTGCCCACAATTTTAAAATATTAATTTATTAAATTATGACCGACTAAACCCCGGAACTTGACCAATAATTGGTAATACATAAACATTTTTTTTGGTTGCCTGCCCAGTTTCTGGAGCTTCGCCCCGACTAATCCAGACTCGACCCGCGTTGTGCACCCGGGAAAGGTAGGAAGGTCTCCCAACAGTGGCTGCTACATTTACAAGACTCGAATTCGAGACATTGTTTAAGCTGGAATAAGCCGCTTACCACTTGATCCAACCAACATTTGGTAAAAAAGAACCTAATAAAAAAGAACTTTGTATAATTCCGGCCCAATTGTTACGCTTATGAATTTGGGCCTCAAGTTGATAAGCCGATTAAGAAAATTGGGCCTAAGAAAACGGAGTCGTTAAAAGTGATCTATCATCCTACGCTAAGAGCAGAGCATCCACAGTTCCACACGCTGTCCCCTCCTGCGTTTAATCAAGCGATCACTTTCCCGATTTCTCTGTTTGGTGGTGACCTTCGGCAACACGGGAAGCCATGAAACGCCCGATCGATGACATCGTTGTGCCCTTGGCTTCTTCGGCATCTTCCTCCGCCGCCGCCGCACCTTCGAAGCCGGTGTTCTTAACGAAAGCTCAACGTGAACAATTGGCTCTTCAGCGACGCCAAGAAGAAATCGCCGAACAAAGACGCTGTCAGGAGCAGCTGCTTTCTCGGAACCGCCCACCTGACCCGGACTCCGATTCTAAACCCTCTGATTCCGACCGACGTGACCGTGAACGCGACCGCGATCGGGACCGGGATAGAGAGCGGGAGCGAGAGCGGGACCGTGAGCGAGATAGGGCTCGCGATCGGGACCGTGAAACAGAGCGCAGGAACCGCGAGAGGGAGCGTGAAGAGGAGGGTAAGGCCCGCGAGCGTGCTCGGGTGGAGAAATTGCAAGAGCGGGAGCGGGAGCGGGAGAAAGAGCTTGAAGCGATTAAGGAGCAGTATCTTGGTTCAAAGAAGCCTAAGAAGCGGGTTATCAAACCCAGTGAGAAGTTTCGGTTTTCTTTCGATTGGGAGAACACGGAGGATACTTCTCGTGACATGAACATTCTTTACCAGAATCCTCACGAAGCGCAGCTTCTCTTTGGTCGTGGCTTTCGTGCTGGCATGGACCGGCGTGAGCAGAAGAAGCTTGCTGCTAAGAATGAGAAGGAGATGCGTGAACAGATCCGGAAGAAGGAGGGCGTGGAGGAGAAGCCCGAAGAGGTCGTTGCACAACGGCGAAAGGAGGCTGCTGCCGACCGCTACGACACCTTTGACATGAGAGTTGA
>JANTPZ010091024.1:0-23004 GCA_025593235.1 Vachellia pachyceras | reverse complement strand
GGAAGGAAAGAACAGGGGTGGGCAGCCTGGAGGCCAAGTTCGTCTAGTGGGGATGTATATATTAGATTTGAAATAGGGATCAAAATTAGTAATTCTGAATCTGAGAACTCAGTTTCTATGGGACAGCTTGGTGGTAGGAAGTATGCCAGTGGCAGTGATAGAGTTGGGGGCGGATTGAGCTTCAGCGTTTGCAAGAGGATAGTTCAGGTGAGGATCATAAACTGGTGTTTCTTATAAATATAAATTAAGTCTTATATGTGTGTACAAGTGCATGTAGTAAGCACATTGATTTGCTCATATATTTGAATCAATGTTGCTATACTTTAGAACGTATTTGTAATGCTTTGGAAGCAGCACCTGGGATTAGAAGGGTAATGCTAAATTAAGTTCTTTAGATTGCATATTCAGCAGCATGACTTTATTTTTCTTGTTGATGTCCTTGATTAGTTCCTCCACTCATGCTGGAATTTCTGGCACTTCCTTTCTACGAGTGTCGTCCTTAGATCACAATGTCTTATGTACGTTTTTTTTTTCGAGTCCTTAGATCACAATGTCTTATGTTCATTTTTTTTCCGAGCGACAATATCGTATATTCCTCAACTTCATGAGCAGTTGGTGTAAAGATTTTTTTTTTTATTATTGCGGTATGCTTTCCACAGTTATGGCAGGGATTTGTTGAAAGATTTTTAAATTTGTTTTCTGGGTATACTTCTTGGAATTATTAGCTACCAGTTACTGGTGTTAGAATATTTTTCCCCTCTTGGTTTTGTAATTTTGTTTTTCCTGTTGTATTATTGGCAGATGATGCAAGGGAACATATGGTTAGTACCAAACACTCAAGGTTTTCCTCAAAGCATGGCCCTTGTTCTTCGGTTTCAATTGCGATCTTCTATAGCCATATCCATCTCTGAACCAGGAGAATCTTCAGAGCGTACTGATTCTAATTCTTTGTTCCGAGGCATGCATGTCTTGTTGGCCGACAATGACGACGTAAATAGGGCCGTGACCCAAAAATTGCTCCAGAAGCTTGGTTGCATGGTAACTTCGGTTTCTTCAGGCTTTGAATGCCTCACCCTGGTTGGGCCTGCTGGGTCTTCTATCCAAGTCATTCTTTTGGATCTTCATATGCCTGAGTTAGATGGCTTTGAAGTTGCCACCAGGATTCGCAAGTGTAGAAGCCGAAACTGGCCTGTGATAGTCGCTCTGACCGCGAGTGCAGATGATGAGCTGTGGGAAAGATGTGTTCAAACCGGCATCAATGGAGTCATTCGGAAGCCAGTTTTGATGCAAGGAATTGCCAGTGAACTTAGGAGAATCCTGGGTCAGACAAGCTAGATCCCGTGAGGACAAACAGGGTGCAAGTTAAAAGCCGGAAGCAAAATTGTTAATGTTGGTTCTTGCTCCCGTTAGAATTAGCACACGTCTTTGGCTCTCGCTTCTCCTGCAAGATATTTCAGCGTAGAGAATGTTATACTCACAACCTCCCATAAGGAAAATGGTATACAGATTAGTTCCTTTCCTTCTGCGTGTTTCATCAGGCTATTCTTATGTTTGTGTATTTTCTTAAAACCTGAAACACTCATATTTGTCCAGGCGCCATCCATCTAATCAGAAAGTTGGAAAATATGGACAAGATGATCGAATGAATGGCTAACAGCAAAATTGCACTTTGATGAGGAAGCTTCCAAGCAAATAGTTTATTAATTGTCAAATTATTTTTATACTATTATTAAGATGATAATGAAATAAAGCGCAAGTATATGAATGACACCAGATCGTTAATAATAGTATAATAATAGTAGCAGTAGTAATGGTAATAGTAATGGTACTAGGGCAGAAGTAAAATTTTGAGTGCTGCAGCGGAAAAACAGGGACCGGGGTGGGTGAGTTGGAAACCTGAAAGAAAGCATGCATGAACTTGACACGCACACGTAAACTGAGAACTTATGGCCAGCCGGCAATCACCTGCGTGGGCCCAACCAGGCTATTATATTACTATCTGCCCTGCTCATGTAATGTCAGTGTATTTTGTTTGCTTCTCCTTCGGTTTATCTGTAGACGTGATTTCTTACTTCTCAAATAAACCATAGTTCTACGGACTGCTTCATTTTAGATGTGACGATATCTTCTAGATGAAGAGAATAAAAGAATGAATCAAGAGGTTTACACATGGTAGCATGTTAGTTAGTGTTCGAACTTTGAAGTGTTTGATTTGATCATCTTCTTCTTCACGTCACCAAAAGCTTAGATGAGTTGGATCCCAGGGGTCAATTAAGGTTAGGACATGACTTCAAATTCAAAGAGCTTAAAGAGGTACTTATATTATCTACTAACAAAATCTTTACATTGACAGTAAGATTTAAATTTACGATCTTACGAGTTATGAGTTAATTCTTTACAATCTAGAAGAGCCGGTGGGGAAAAAATTAAAATGGTAGGACCATTGTTATTTTAATAAAAGAATATTATCCCCAGGCATTCATCCAATAGTTATTTAGACTATCAGTGTGATCGTCATTTTATTGGGCCTAAGCCCAATCAGTAGGATCACGCGAGCCCAAATCGAACAGAGTCCACGGCCACCAGCCAACCATTCGATTACATATTCAGCATTCTAATTGACTCCAGAATTCAGTTCTATTTTCTTAAGGTATTTTGGCTCAAATTTAAATGACTTTACTTTTAACATTAACCGACTATGATTTGTATTTAGTCAAAGTTATAGTGAGTCAAAATAATTTTTGTATTTTAATCAGATGCACATGATAAGTATGTTATTGATAATTGAAATTTAAATAAATTTCCTCATAACCATGATCAATTACGCATGACATGTATCTTTTGTTTACTCCTATTTTCTGCTAACATATTAGAGTAATTCTTAAAACCCAAATCTGTAAGCCAATAACATTGAAATATGGAGTTCCTTCGTGCATGCACATATGCCCAAGGATAAGATATCGTAGAATGTCGTTGAAATCACATATATGGAATGCATTTATTCACATCTTTAACCATATGCATTTCATATATACTTCATGGTTTCATAGGATTTAAATGATTTCTCTATTAACTATGAGGTATCTATCATCTACTCCGAGTTACTAATGTCTGCAACAAATATCGAAAATAAATAGCAGAGAAATGAACATTTCACATTGAGAGCGAAGATTGACAAAATTAAACTCTTAATGTTCAAGATCGACAGGAGTAGCGAATGGATTCCAGGAACTCACTTGTTATCGAGGCATGTCGTAGATGGAAATTACAACACTTTGTTCCTTTCTACACCCACAGTTCAGGTTCACAACTCCAACTCTATTCCTTTCTGAATACAGTGAGTGTCAATTTCAGCTCAGGAGGGACGATTTTTATTGACATTTCAGGATAATTGTGCCTTTTGCATTTTTCTACGAGTAACTGAAATTTGGGTTTTTGTGGGAAGACCAGTTTGCAGGGTATGATTGAAATTCGGTTCTCACGGAAGTTATTTTCCTTTTGGAAGAGAGCCACGAGTTCCTGTTGAAAGTATTGAAATTAAGAAGAGACTGAGAAATTGAATGTATTATTACACACCCACATGGGCACAACATTTATCTACTATCTTTTGAGGGTGATGAACTAACCCCATTTTGGGGACTCTTGAAGTGGGAGATCCAAGTTATCCTCCTGTTCTCTACATATTGGTGGGGACTTTTCATCCTCTCACCTTTTAGTGATGATTATTTTAATCACACTCAAACCATTACACTATGATCCTTTATATAGACTTTTGGGTCATTAACTAACTAAGTGATTAACACTAATCACTCTAACTAACTCATATTTCTAACACCCCCGCTCAAGTTGACACCCCTTAACTCTAGGTGCTCAACTTGCCAATACAAAAATTATAAGGGAGTGAAGTGAGTTAAACTATACAATTTTGATTCACACAACAATATAAACATTTCTTCGTAATCTTCTTCTCAATAGTCAACAATCATCTCTTTAGTCTCATAGTGACATAATTCTCTTGCTTCCTCTGCATCTCTAGCTGTGCAACATTACTGGAAGAAAAAAAGGGCTTCGGTTTTTTTTATGACCCCATCAGAAGCTAGATGACTACACACAAAGCGGAAGCTTGTTTCATGCAAGCAAAATCTTATTGATACTGAACCCTTATTTCCCATGTAGCCTATGATTCCACAGCCAACTGAAGAGACACTCAGGTGCTTGATATGTTGATAGAGGTCACTTCGAACCCAAACAGTCATGAAAATTCCCACCAGTTGCCTGCTTGTGATGCACAGAAAATCTTGTCCATGTTCATCCTCAGCATAAACAGGTTCCTTCATAAGACATACCTTTTGGGGTTCCGCTATTTTATTGCCTTGAACCAACTTTCTTGGCGTTCTCTTGTTAAGGGCTGCCGAAATGAGAGAATTCCATTTCATAGAAGCTTTTCTGTTCAGTGGGCCTAATACATTTGCTGCATTAAGAGACACCATTTCTTGGAACCCAACAAAGTATATATCTGCAGAATCATTTTGTGTGTCAAGCCAATCTTCCATGTTCAAATTCTCGGGCAATGCAATGCCTCCAACATTCCATGAACCGATAAAGATTTTCTTTGTGTCATGGTGATGGCTCAAGCTTCTATTTTTGACCAATATATGCAGAAAGTAGATTTACTGAAGGAAGTATTGCGTGTAGAGTCTATGGAGGAGAATGTGCCCTCCATATTAGATTCTAGTCAAATTTCAACTGAGAACAACAATGATGAGACAATGATCCAGAAGTTGAAGTTGCAGCTAAGGTCAAGCTCAATCAGAAGTGATCAAATGAGAATGCGAATGCAACAATTTGTGGATGAGGGTTTAAAGAAGGCTCAAAAGTGGGCTTTAGATGGTCACATGAATGAATCAATTGATGAAGACCCTGGAGATGGTCGCAAAATTTTAATTCAGACAAAGGCTCTTGTGCAATGGAACTCGAAGATTCCAGCTCTGCCCCTGATGAGTGTCGATGCTGATCGGCTCCATTAAAGTCATCATTGCTCAATATCTTTCTAAGAATCTTGCTCTTCTTTAACTTGAAGCCTTCCATAATTTCTTGCTCTCTTTGCAGCGAGAGAAGCACAAGTTCTGATTTCTTTAATCTTCTCAGAAGAAGAAATCACATGGTCAAACAAGTTTTCAGCTCTTTCTAGATTCTGACCTCAATACTTGATCAAAACCCATGCCTTGCTTTTAGATGGACCTGGTTCTCTAATGGAACATCTCACTTGGGCCGATCTTTCTTGAATCCTTTTCAGCTTATTGTCCTTCTCATTAGTAATGCTCACTTCTTCTGTGTCTTTACGGTTCAATTCTTTGCCAAGCTTTTCACTTCCTCCAATGTTCTACGAAGTAGCCGTTTTGATTCAAATGAAAGATTTGCTTATGATATTCCCTCTCTTGCTGGTCGATTGCTCCGCCTCATCGCTGGTCTTCTTGTTGCCCATGGAGTTCAAGAAAGAAAAACAACCCAGAAAATATATGTGTTTTCAGTCTTGCCCAAGAAAATAACATGTTCTTGATACCATGTTGAAAGTATTGAAATCAAGAAGAGATTGAGAAATTGAATGTATTATTATAAATCCTAAAACCCATGTAGGTACAACATTTATCTACCTTATTTTGAGGGTGATGAACTAACCCAATTTTGGGGACTCTTGAAGTGGGAGATCCAAGTTATCCTCTCCTTCTCTACATATTGGTGGGGACTTTTCATCCTCTTACCTTTTGGTGATGATTATTTTAATCGCACACTCAAACCATTACACTATGACCCTTTATATAGACTTTTAGGTCATTAACTAACTAAGTGATTAACACTAATCACTCTAACTAACCCATATTTCTAACCGTACCCCGCGCCTTGGCGCTTCACGTCGTCTTCAACTCTTCATCATCGCAAAAACCAGAGGACCAGAGCGAGAGAGGAAGCGTCGAACACTGTTAAACTCATTCAATCTTGATCATTGTGGAGGCCGATCATTGTATTCTTCTTCTTCGACTGTAGAGAGACTAGAAGGGAGGCGAGAGCAACCTTCATCATCTTCATCGACTTGTTTGGAAGAGGAGCCACCATTTATCAATCATCTCCTTCCCCTGGACCAGAGAACGCGATAGTTGCAAGGCATGAGAGAGCTGAATCCAGCTCTTCTTTTTCAGCCATCATTTTCGATTGGCAGAGACGTTTTGGAGGAGAGAGAGCTTGGGAAACGAAGTGGAAGCCATTATAATTTGTATGGTTTTGGTTCATTTGGGGTTGTGAATAGCTAAATGTCTAACTCCAAAATTACTTTGAACTTTTAATTTGTATGGACTGAGACTTGTTAATTTCTCTCTTCTATTGATTAATGAAATTTATATGTTGATTTAATTTGTATGTTCATTTGGACTTCTATTGATTTTACCTCTCGGGGACTTGCTTAAGAATAAGAAAGAGGAATCCTATGTAAATACCATGGAATAAGGTTTGGTCCTATTCATGGGGATTCTGTAAATATTCCATTCCAAAAAGAGAAATAGTATTGACATAGAAATTGTGTTTTATCTTTGTGTCTAGAATCTCCATTGATATTGTTGCACAACGGGAAAGCTAGGGAAGAAGACAAGCAAGTTCGCCAAAAGGAACTTAAGAAATAAGAGGAAGACTGATTCCAAGATAAATTTTAAAAGTAAGGATTTATTATCTTGGGGCGATGCACATTGCTTTCCAGAGCTTCTTGTCTCAGTTATTCTCATTTGTCTCTGGGTGATTTCTTCTTTCATCACTAAGCATAAGTTATGATTCTATGTTATGACAACATCGGAAATCTTCAATTTATATTTTTCCGTAATGAATTATTCTTCTTTATTGCTTGAACATTTTAATTTATTTATTATTGCTTATAATTTCTCCAAGTGCAAATTATTTATACGGCTTATTCGCTCATCATAGCTGTGGGCTGTACAGCCTCTTTTGAAACCAAAAAGGGATTTTAAGTTAGGCAGGGGAGGGGTTTTGTTTATGGTTTTTTGGGAGGACTTGTTCTCCTTTTCCAGTAGTTGTTAATTCCTCACTTCTAGCGAACTCTTTTCTTAAAAGAAACTTTGTACAGTAAATTCAAAGTATTTTATCACAGTGTCGGACATTTGCATAATGCAAAATTTTAAGTGAGCTGAGAAAAAAACATAATTCATTTCTTTATTTCTCTCTGATGAATGTGTTTATACTCTCTAATTCTTTACCAGGCTTTCAATTTTCTGTCAAATTTGATTGAAACAGGAAATATTCAAGATATTGAGGAAGAAGACAAAGTGTTGAACACAGTGAAAGAGAATGTAATTCATCCTATATCAGAACCATGCAGGTTTGCTTCTGGACATGTTCTTTGTTGAATAGTAGTTGTGGAAGTAAAAGATAAAGAGAATAACCTCCAACTGTAAGTAAAAGATATAACATTCAAATTAAGATTGCTTGATCCTAGTCATAATAAAACACCTAAGCTAATCATAAATGCAAAACAGAAGCCATGTCCAGAAACAACTAACAACAAATACTCCTGACTCACGACGAAACAAATAAAAAATCTATTTAACTGAAATAGATAGATGCTTGAAGGCACGTAGTCTCCAACACTCTCCCCCAAGCATTGCCAATTGTTCACTCTGAGAGCATGTTCTATTTGAGTGAGAGTTTTTTTCCCTGTTCATTCCATTGTCTTCTCAGTTGAATTGAGTTCGGTTGTGATTAAAATGAGACACCATAGAAAGTCATTCAGTTTTTAGACGGGCGATTCTTTTCCTACTTCCCCTTGCCTCACTTCTGACAAAGTCTCTTCGATTTTCTCTTAAATTTGTTTTATGCTGAATATGAACACTTTCAGGATCTTGTTCTTTTCTTATTACTTAATAAGTGGGAAAAGTGCTATCTTGAAATTATATTTCTTGAATAATATTCAAGTTCTTTATCAAAGTGCGAAGAAAAACATCTTTAGTTTCTTTTCTTTTTGTTTGTGCCATGGATAGTCTAGTTTGTTGCACTTAATTAACCACTGGTTTTCATATTTAAAAAGGAAAATAAGAATGATTAGCTTTATGATCAACGTGCGACCCTGATATTACACAATAATTAATCATAACATAAGAGAGGAATTCGAAATATATAGATACTTACTGAATGACTAAATTTAATTATTTGGCAAATTGAGAGCTATCAGACTATGGATACATATGGTATTAGCAAGAACAACTTCTTGATACTGATTAGAAGTCTGACTGAGATCCAAGCCAAAAAATTGTTGGCCTACCACAAAGAAACATACTAGTTCTTTGCAGTGTTAAGATCAATATTTTAAATAGGAGCCATGGAACCCAATTTTAAGAGAGCTATCCGATTTGGTTCAACCAGTCAGTTTTGTGTTTGTTTGGGATGCACGTTGAAATTACGTTGTACACAAGTAGAGATAAAACTTCTCTCGCATACTTACCTCGGCTTCATAAAATCACTCTCTTAACGGATTCTCAAACGTTTTCACTTCTTCCACTTGATGTCTTGCTTGAAGCTCAAGTTACTGAATTGTTTTGTCAATTGACTTGGGCTTCAACTTACAAACCCAATAATTGACTTCAACTTACAAACCCAATAATCTCAAGGTCCTCTGTAAACTGTCTAACCTGATATTAGCTTGGTCATCTCACCCCTAATTGACTTCAGAATACGAAAATAGCTCCACAGATAATTACTTCTTTTTTTTTCAAAAGAAAATAATTCTAGAACATGTATAAATTCTTTGAACAAATGGAACATGCATGAATTGTAATATTGTTAGACCAAATACCAAACAAGAAAAACAAAAGACTTTAACCTTCGTATATATTCAATAAGGCAATGACAAATTTCCTTAGTGGCAGTGTTACCATGTTTAGATGATGTCCCAAACTCAAACGTGTTGTCATGTTTATGTGCATGTGTGTATGTAAATTTTGTAAAATAAATAAAAAAAATTTCGTTCTACATATGTGAAAGACTAAGAGTTCTCCTATTAGTTCTCTAAGTTTTTTTTTTTGGTTGAGGGGGGAAATTGTATTTTATGTCTTTAATTTAGTAAAGAGCTTCCTCACTTTAATTATTAACTTCACAGAAAATGAATAGGAAACAACTGAATTTGACATGGGTGAAGCAACTAAGTAGGTGATGAGCATCTTTCTACTAAATTTGAATATTTGGTGACACATTAATTTATCCAAATGTCACTGATGGATGCAGCGGTCCTACCCTTAGCGAATATACAAATGGACATTCTCAGACTTTGAAAATTTTCCCTTTTTTTAATTATCAAACAAAAAACAGAGGGAGAATATATATTACTAGGAAAATAAAATAAAATAACACCGTTCTGACTGAGAGGCAGCAGAAACCAACAAGACATTTTTCACATTGTTTTCTTAGGCAGATAGCATACGCTACGTAGTTTCTTAGTATACATCAAGTACTTATAATCATGGGATTGTAGAATCAAATAATTTGAACAATGATTGAGTCATACAATTAATATAAAACCTTCAGGTGCACAGGACTTATTCTTGGTCTTAACAAATCAATTACGTACAAGGGCTAGTGAGAGCCAAAGTAGTTGTCAAAGGGACACCACAATTTGCAATATAAAAGTAATCCAATTTTCAATAAATCAATTGATCATGATTGTGACTCCCCCAATTGACCAGGCGTTGTATGCGTTTATATCATAAGAATATTAATTAAAGTACATTACGGCAAAAAAAAATTGAGAAATGATATACTGGGGAAACGAATTGAGATGATCATGATACCATATGGTGAACTCAACACACAACGTTCAAAGATCTCAACATATTTAACAACGTTAAGCTGGCAGATTTTAGAGCTTCCTCATGTCCTTTTTTGGGCCAAGTGGAATTCAAACATCATTTAATTAATGCGTTCCTCACTGTCTTTAATTAGTCCATAATTTGTTTCAATATATGATGTTGTTGCTTGCTTCTGTTTGTATTATAAAGATCTTGCTTGCCACCATACAAGCAATGTCTGGAAACTAAAATTATGAAGTTTTATCCACTCAGTGTCGATCCTTGTGAAAAGAGGGTAGGTTTTGATGTTAAAGTACGATGCTTCAAGTTTGAATCTGTGAAAGTAAAAAATTCTTCTGTGAGAGCTATCATTAATTAGACTTAATATATCAAAGCAAATAAGATAAGTATTGAATAATGAGTCTGGTATATATTGCTTATATCTGGTAGTTATAATTAAGTGCATTGTCAACCAACGAGCATTATATATTTGATTATTTAACTTTATCCTTTCCAGGAAAAGAGAACTTTTTTACCCTACAGTTCTGAAAAGCTACGTGAATATATGAATTAGAGATTGAAACAGAAGCATAAATTTTTTTAACTGCAAAGTAGTATCAATTACATCGATTTTATTTCTCAGGTGTAACACCATAATTTTTTTGGACGTAATTTTATCCCTGAAATTTTAAATTTGGTGCAATTGCAGTTAACTTGACACTAACTCTCTTAACATGTAGCCAAAGAAAAAATTCCACGTAAGCAAAAGAAGAGAGAAAGCGACAAAGTCTGGTATTGTTTCCGCTTCTTCAACCCCAGTTGTTTCAAGATGGATTGATTGCCCCGTCTAGATCGACCTCACGCCCCGTCAACGTGCCACCCTACCGCTCCACCGTCATCGACAGGTTGTAGAAGTCCATCAACCCCCCTTCGTTAAGGGCGAACTCCGCCAGCGTGGTGGGCGGAGCGGCAACGCCTCCCATGCATTCTACATCGGAGGATCAACAGTCCCTGGTCACACAGGAAAACCTGTTGCTGAGTCCCAGGAGCAGAGGGTAACGTCGAACCAGCCGGTAGGGGTTGTGAGGGCGTTGGATTCCCCCGGCTAGAGGGCAAAGCCATGAATGGAACGAGGTGACGGGGAATTGAGAGCATGGGAACGGAATAGGAACCTGCATAAGACATACCATGAATGGAACGAGGTGACGGGGAATGGAAGTTCTTGTTTTTTTTTAAAAAAAAAAATTATCCACATGTTAGCGAGTAGCAACAAGTCAACTTTGAATGAGATTGCACCAAATTCAAAAATGAGAAATAAAATTGCACGAAAAATGTTTAGGTTGATGGATGCACCTGAAAAATAACATCACTGTAACGTGTGCTACTTTATCCATTCTTTTAATTTTGTAATCCATCTGTCTCACACCCACTGACCTACATGTTACTCACATGAAGAGCATATGATATGGTCAAATAAATATATAATCTTGTCACTTTTTACTGGAGAGATTAGAATGATAAATTGCTGAAGCAACTGAGGATTTTATAGCGATGGATATCATTTGTTTAAGCAGGTAGAAAAAGGCGCTTTATATATTAAATAAATTCATAGAAAAAAACATTGGCCACGCTTTTGCTTAACTATGGACGCTGAAATAATGACTTGGGCTCTTAAATTTTTTCCCCTTTATATAATATATAAAAGAAACGTATAGAAATATCTTGGCTTCACTTTTACATTAGTTGCATTGAAAATAATTAAGAATTTTTTATAACACTACTATCTTCGTACACACATATATGTAGACTAGTAATTCCATCATAAAATTCTTCTTCTCGATTTTGATAAGTTGTATCTAAATTATTTTTTATTCCCCTCATCTGTCATTAAGCACCAATGGTCTAGTGGCCGGTAGAATAGTACCCTGCCACATTACAGTTCGAGTACCAGCTGGTACACATTAAAAATAATATTCTCTCTTTCTGCTTAAGCAACAATTTTTCTTTATCTAAGAATTTAATATATTTTTACATTTTTATCTTAAATTAATTACATATTACTCCCATTTTTTCCTACTTATTATCTCCCTTACTCACCATCTTCATAAATAAAAGTATGTTTGAAAAAAGTTATATATCTTACACATTTATTATTTTTTAATTGATTTTAACTCTTAATTTAAGCAACAATTTTTCTATCTAAAAATTTAATGCATTTTTATATTTTTACCCCCAATTAATTATATGTCACTTCCCTTTTTTCCACTTATTATCTCCTTCACTCACCATTTTCTTAAATAACAGTATGTTTGAAGAACGTTATATATCTTATACATTTTTTAATTTTTAATTAATTTTAACTTCTAGTTTGTTTTATGTGATTTAGATAATTGCTGTTTGTATAGAAAGGGTAAGAGGAAATATATATTAAGTTAGCAGTAAAAATATAGCATGCCTATGCTATTTTTTAATAAAAATGTTCATTATGCAGAATGAATGTAAAAATAATTATTTCTATACAAAATTATGTTTCTCGTAACTTTTCTTTCCGCTCTTGTAATTCCCTCTAGGTCTGTTTGTGACCACGTTGGATCAAGTTAGTTAATAGGCTAGTCTTTCTCCTCATGACACAGGAGAGGTTTGGTACTTCATGAAGAGCATTATATTATTCTCATACTTATTTCTTCAGTGTAGAGTAAGGTCTATGTAAATGTTCTTATAAACTTGTATTGGTTTTATATATGCAACTGGTCGATCTGATCTAATTTCTCATCTTTTTTCCTCAGTATGCTTTTGATGCATTACCATTCTCATAGCTATATATATTTAACCTCATCGAATTAGAAACTCGTATCAATGGTATGATGCTACCCGAGAATAAAGTGAAAAATTAATTTGAGTAAAGTTGTACAAGTTTATCATTATTTAATGACATTTGAAAGTACATCTCATGCATTGTTTCAATTCACCCACCAGAGTTTAGTACCTGAAAGTTTTTTTTTCGTCCAATGTTGCTTACAAGTTTTAAATAAAGTTTTTTTTTGTCATGCTTAGAAGTTTTAAATATAAGCAATATCATTTAGAATGTTTAAAATATGATCAATATCATCCTTGACGTTAAAGAGTGTTAAATGTGACTGTTAATTTTGATCTAAATTATTCACATAGCATCTACAGTTTGATCATTAGTAAACAATTACCGTTTGAATTTGTTAAATTTGTGTAAAATTGCACTAAAAAAACTTTCAGGTGTTGAGCGCTCATGAGATGATGTGTACTCCATCACAATAAACTATAGAGCTAATAATAGACTTCTAACCCTTTTTTAAATATTTATTCTCACATACCCAGCAAGCACCTGAAATTAATTCCCACTCTAACTTGGTACAAAATGTAGCTACGCAAGGTAGATTAAGCCTGTAAGAAATTATAAATTAATGGAAAATTAGGTTAAACTGCATTTATTGATGTGTGGAAGAAGAGATGAGGTGTACTCCATGACAAGAATCAACTATAGAGCTAATAATAAGAAAGTAAAGCCAACGTTTTCCGGGATTTCTCTTCGGGGTGATGTTTGAAGCAACCCCACCATTAACAATTAATCCCTATTTAATTAATCTCACTCTCACTTTTGATGGGTAAAAGGGATTAATTTAATTGGTGGTGAACATTTCATTAATGCAAGCTTCGTGGGTTCCTTTCGCTATAATTGGACTCCTTATTGCCTTCTCACAGGAGTCTCTCACAAAAAGATTGATAAATAGTTTCAAATTGTGGCATGCTTACACTTGGAAAGCCAAACAAAATTAAAGTATATATAGATTATATATATATATATATTTTAGTGGTCTTGCATAGGAAGGCACTAGTTATATTAATCATGACAAACACGTTCATATGTTTTATCCCTGTCAAATTTCTAAATCAAATTATCATGATATATATATACTAAAGAATAAAGAACGCCTTTTCATCTGAAATAATTAGTATTAATTTGTTGTACCGTTGAGTCAAGATAAAAAAAATATTACTAATTAGTTTGATAGTAAATTATATATCTTAATTATGAAATGAAATGAATCATGCATCAGTGCAATATATAATTAATATTATTGAGGGAGCATGTAATTATGAGATTAGGAGGGGTCCATTCTGTGACTTTAGCTTTGGAATATAATGTTGTGTCCAAGTTGCAAACAATATTGAGATTAAAATAAATAATCAAGGGATTAGGAACGTTGACCCGTGAATCCATGTGAAGATGGGCCCTACTGGCTGCGATTTGCCTCTCCAGGATCCTCCCTTCAAGGTTAATACTACGGGTTGATCGAATGCTATGAGTTCACCAATTAATTAATATAATTAATTAAAGTGATGGTTATAACTGCAATGTATCAACTTTAGACATCCTTGCTTTCACAAAGAAAATTTGACTGACAAATGTCTTGCATTCTAGTAGTAAAGAAGGAAATTACCAAGTGCTAACCACATGAACTTTTGGACAGATATGGCTTATATAATTATCAGCTTCATCATCATGTGAAAACCATTTTATTAAACTCGCATAATTGGGTCTTGGAAGAACTTCACCAAGACATTTTGTCAGCAAATTAACCCATTGACATCAAAATCAAATTTAGTAGTTCTCCATATCGAATGTTTTGATCGATTCACATATCTCTTTCTATGAATTAAGCATGTGCTTGTTGTCAGATTTAGTCGATCTAAGTTGGATTTAGCTGCATCATCTGCTTTTAAAAATAGCAACTAAACTAGATACATTGAATGCATTTTTTATACATGAGCAGAATTTAAAGGTAAATACAAAAAAAAAACCTATACAAGGACATCCCAGTCCCACTAACATCATAAGGGCAAGAAACCGAAAACTAGCAATTTCAACAGACCAATAATATAGAAGAGAAAAGAGTAAAAGTGATATGCATAATAGGGAGAAAAAAAAATCTCTGGCGAACTCCATCCCCATAAAAATCATACATACATATATATCCTCCTACAAACAAAACTAGAAGGAGAGATGACAGTGATACCAAATTAAAAACCCACCCTTGCGGACTTATTCTGTTTTTGAAGCTTTATTATATTTCCCTTCGTAGACACCAAGGTAACTAAACAATGACTATGACCATGTTTATGTTTAAAACATAAAATAATACTACTGTGAACAATATTCTATGATCAAATTAAACCACGGAACACGCAACTACTAAAACTAATTAATGATCTTCAAACTACTGTTGGATATTAAATAGACTTCTGATCAAGGTCTACCACAAAGAACCGTCGTTCACTTCTAGACAACTAAAAAGAAAGAAATTACACTATCAACTTTTCCTCTTGGTAATCAACTTCCATCGCTATCGCAAGATCAAATACAAGATTCCTACAATCACAGTTACCACACACAATAAAAATGCACGCTTTAATCACCATCTCCATGGATCTATCTTTAAAGCTATTAACCAAAGTGGCTAAAGGTAGAATTGCGATTTAATTACCATAAGCTTAATTCTCCCTAATATTTTTTTTCATTTCGTCATGACATGACTTTTCGAGTTTTATTTAGAAGCACGTTCAATATTGAATTATCAATTATGCGTTTTGCTGTGGCTATTATTGCGTAGGTAGATATCATACTTTCTCTTTATTATCGACGCATTTACATTATGTAAGTGATGTTAAAGTTCCAACTTCCAAACTCTGTACAGGGTGGTGACAAAAGTCAAAAACACGTGAGTCTGATGGAAAGATTCTCTAATATAAGGTCAAGGTAAATTGAGCTACTCCTACAAGAAAACTCCCACATGTCGCCTCGTATTTTGTTTGCTTATTAAATATGCCATGCTAAAATATTATTCTTTCGCTACTTTTCTTAATTTAAATAATAATCCCAATACCTTTATGCAATGCATTTACAAAAAACCGAATCAATTTATATGTGGAATCGGATGTATTTAATTAAAACAGTTACATACACGCTTGATGATGTTCCCTTGAGGTACTATACACTATATTACGATATAATACTTAAACCATGATAGGATAAAATTAATTTCATAAACCATTTATTGTTCAACTTCTTTTTTAGTAGAGTGAAAATGCATTTTTTAGTTATCAAAAAATATTAAATCATCTCATTGTAGAATATACAAATCAATGGGTTATGCGCGGAGAAAATAAGGAGTACATGCATAATCTCCTATCTAATTACAATACAAGTAATATTATTGAATAAAACATACTAAAATAAAAAGGTTAAAAAATAACTTATTTTTATTTATAAGGTATTTTTAACTAACTTCCACAAACTACGTACCTACTGATATTTTCGTGTATACCCTTATTTTACAGGGTAACTTAATCACAAATAAATGTAAAAATATCGTTAGTTTTAAATATTCATTGAAGAAATTTTCTTAAAAACTTCATTAATTACTCCTAAAAAAACCAAGACGCCTTATATTTTAAATACGAAAAGATTAGAATAATGGCTTGTAATTTTAAAGGGACACCCTAGATAAGAAAGAAAATTAACTTACACCTGGCTAGTTTGTAGGTTATTAATTAAATTCTTTAAATCATGGCCATGAGCTGACCAATCGTGAGATTATTACCTCTGCTGACCCTTCACTTTCAAATTAATTTAACAAAGATTAGGTGAAGATAATCCATTGGCTTCGTCGGCAGGAAAACAATAGTTTCTCTTTTTCTTAAATTAAGAATTTGGGGGCCTACCTTTTTTTTTATTATTATTATTATTCGATCATGTCTTGAGTCTTCAGCACATTTATATTACATTGCGGGTCGGTTAATTATTCAGTTTTATTTTTAGAAAATTTGGTTTTCAATTTTCGGTTCCGTTATCTAAGGAAAAATCGGTTAAAATTGAATTATATATAAAATATATTTTATTTAGTAAATTATTAAATATTAGGCTAAAGTATACTTTTAGTCCTTTATATTTGCGTCAGATTTCATTTTAATCCTTTAAATTTAAAAAGTGCACTTTCAGTCCCTCAAACTTAACGCTGTTAGTTTCTCTTAACGGAAATTGCTGACTCATCAAACTTAAGCCGTTATTTTAAATCTTTTTTATTTTACACAATTTAAAATATCAAATTTATTATATTATTAAATTAAAATTAAAATGTGAGTATGCTTTATCAATATTTTATTGCACAGTGATCAATTAAATTTGATGAGTCAGCACTTTTCGTTAAGAAAGATTAACGGCATTAAATTTGAGGGACTGAAAGTGCACTTTTTAAATTTAAAGGACTAAAATGAAACATGACGCAAACATAAAGGACTAAAAGTATACTTTAGCCTAAATATTGTTATATTATATGTTTAGTAAACAATAAATTATTAAATATTATTACATATATGGCTTGTACAATGCATAAATTATTATATATTTAGTGAATTATTAAATATTATATTTCGATTAATTCATTTAACTGAATAACCGATCCGAAATATTTCAGTTAATTTTGTTTCGATTAGTTTGGTTAATCGGTTTCTGCTTAGTGTTTAAAATTGGCTTAATTCAGTTTTTTGGTTAATTTGATTTTACTTAAAAACCGAATGCTCTCCCCTACTTATAATTAAGATTAAAAAGTCCTCTCCTTTTACTTTATAAATATGATATGAGGAGTATGTTTTAAGTAGTGGATAAAATCATAAAATAAATACGCCTATTATAGGGATAAAAATGATAGTTATACTTAATAGCTTTAATGGAAGTAAATTTAACTTTAATTGGTTTAACTTAAATAAATACGCCTACCGCGCGCTCTTCATGTCATAATTGGTTTAACTTTAATCGAAGTAAATTTTACAGATTAATTCGATTAAAAAATAGTTAAACCGCTAAAATGTAGAAAAAATATATGAATATTCGTCGTTAGATCACAGAATCCAATATGCACGGGTCACCAAAACAAGGGTCAATATATATTGAAAATGTCTCTCCACAGCTCCAAGTTGAAGTATATAATGAATCATCCCATGTTTGCACCTTATTTTATAATAATAAAGTGATGACCCTTAATGAACTGAGAGAGATATATCACAAGAAGGAGGCTATTAATATATATCAAAATGATCGAGAATAATTGAAGGCATATTTTAATGGGAAATTAATGATGGAGTACTTTGCACGAGGGATGGGAGATGAAGCCAAGGGCTTAGGGCTGAGTGTCTCACAGTGAAAAGAACATTGGAAAGTAAAAATAATTCTTAGGAAGGAGAGAGAGTCAGTGTGTGGCAGGAGAAACCTCGGTGCACACATGTAGGCATGGACACACAGAACTCCAAAACGCATCAGACAGATTCGAGACTATAGAACAAACAAGAAAGTATGTACCATGACTCGGCAGAGTCACACATGTATAGTATTTTACTTCAATTTGTGGTATGCTCGTGAAATCTATGCGACAAAGCGAATGTCTCAGAAATTCAAAAGAGAAAATTGAAGCTGGAGTAACTTTTTCTCACTACTACAAAAGATCGAATAGATGTCGGTCAAATAGAACATTAGACATAAGTTAAATGAGTGATGTCGTTTCTTGGCCAATAAATCGTTGGTTAATGACATGATCTTAGATATGAAGAATTATGGAATATGAACGATGGATGTGTAGTATTTGTCATCGGTTATTAACTGACAACTAACGAGTATACATTTATAGATGTCACCTATTACCAACTAATCAATGTTTAATATCTACTTTGAGTCAAATATTCCTTCCCACATTAGTTTTTATGTAATAGGCTGCGGTTATTTACTAATAATCGATAAGTTTGATCTAACATTAGTAATTTTTGTAGTTTTGTGAAATGATGTTATAAACGTCAGTTGTTAATTAAAACCTGCCGTCTATTTTGACACATTGATTATCAACGTGATAAGTTTTACAGTTATCGGTTATGTTAAATAACTGATGTCTATATTATTTTTTTAAATACACTATTATTTTTGGTTTTCTGCCTAACCTATAAGTGATAGAAAGCATAATACATATACAGTTCAACAACCACAATTCAGCCACAGTTCAACACCACAATTTGATCAATATTAAACAAAGTGCATATACAGCTGATGGACTATACATAATAGAAGATAAAGAGGTGAAGCCACTCAAGATTAAATGGATTGATGCCTAGCCAAGTAAGACAAAAACTATACATATATAACGTACTTAAGTACCATTAAGTGTCATTTAGCAACATATTGACCAGGTTGTTGCGCATATCATCTATTTGTTGTTGTGTGTACGTACGGAGCAGGATCTTGAAATATTTGCAAATTAGTATGAAGGAAACATGTTATATATATATATATATATATATATATATATCAAAATAACTAACTCTAATTTCCACTTAACCGAGTTTGTCTGGTGTCACTAGCTTTTTGGCGATTAACATTAACCCTGAGTGTCACTAAACTATGCCATCATAGGTTTTTTGCTTCCACAACATTTGCAAAGAAACACTTAAATCGTGAAATTATTGGAAGATACCACAAAACCTTCAACAGTTCTTCTTCAATTCGTAGCATGAATTGCCATATTTTGAACACTTATTTAACCCTTCATATTCATTTCTATATAATATGCAGTTATTAGGGAAAGCATGTTTCTTCCGATACTCCAATCCCATTGGGCACAAAGCTTTCTTAGCTTCGTATGTACTTGTTGGAAGTGAATTACCTTTTAAAAATGCATTGCTAAGCAATTTAAAGCAATTCTGTGAAGCTGGTATCCATCCACCCACTTCTCACCTTTAAGTTCATCACCTTTGACGCAGTTGACAATCGCAAATAATTATCACACCCTGGATATAAAGGCTTCTCTGTATCATTGCGTTGATTGTCATATGTAGGAGAGAATTGGGCAAATAACTCAGCCTCAATATCACGGATTATTTCATCCATTCTATCAGTTGACTCGTAACTCACTGCTATTTCCTTCTTATATAGCAAAGTCTTTGTAAGTTCACCATGTTTTTTCCAAGTTGAAGACATCAAATTTATCACATCACGAATCAAACGCTCTCAAATGACAGGATAGTATGCTGACTCTTGTTTAAATATTTAACACAAGGACAGCAGTAGGCACCAGTTTGACTAGGTGCATTCCTTTGAGCAAACTTAAGGAACCTCTCCACCCCATTTTCATATTTCTCACTTGTTATTTACAATATATCCAACTATGTTGCATTGAACTTAATCATCTATTTAAATGAATTTCCGTAGAGTCTCCCCTTAAATTAAACATCCACAAAATTTCAAATAAAATACATTTAAATACAAAAACCAACAATAATAGAAATCATTACAAAGCTAACAGCAGGGGAAATCATAATCTCAACAATTAAAACAATATTTAAATAATTGAAAGCTTTCTAGAGTAACACGTTTGGGTTCAAAATGATAACAAAAAAGAAGTTTGTTAACCATGGAATTTTTTAGGCAACTTTCCCATGACCCAAAGTTCCTATATGAATCAATTTCTTGTCCATATAGCTTTCACATTGCCCATAGAAAAAATAGCCAAAATTAAATTAAAAAACACAAAAAATGAAAAAAAAAAACCAAATTGATCTCAAATATAGTCAATAATACATGTTCTACCAATTATTTCAACAATATCCAGTATAAATAAGTTACTTTTAATGCCTATGAACAAAGAAGAAAGCACAAATACAATACAACGTAGCCAAAAAAAAACAAAAAAAATGATCAATTCTAAATTGTTAAAACGATCAAACAGTCAATGAATGATAAAAGTAATGTTTCAAACTAAATAAATCATCTCCAAAATAATTTATTTCAGGTTCCCAACACAAAAATATAAGGAGTAAAAAAACCTAATGGGTGACGGTGAGCGGATGAGGAAATGGTGTGGAAATGACGGTAAAAGCCGAAGGAAGAATCCAAAGAAATGGTGGGGTTAGGGACCACTGAGTTTTCTCTAATGCCATGTTTGGTATGGTGGAATTGGGAGGTGGAATTGGAAATGGAATTCATTTCCTATGTTTGTTATGGTGTAATTGGGGATGGAATTAGAAATGGAAATGTAATTCAAAATCGGTAGAAATGAATTCCATGATGTAACCCTTCAATTCCATGGAACTGATTTTTTGACCACTCATTTTTTTCTATATTTATATCCATTTCCATCTCCATTTCCATCTTTCCATCTTCATTTCCATTTCCATCTCCATCTCTATCTTCATTTCTAACAAAATCAATTCCAGCGTACCAAATGAGCTCATGTAAAGTCTGTAACTGTCAAAAAGACAAAGGCGGCTAGGTTAAGTTTTAAAATTTTCACATTCCTTCGTCTCTTATTATAATATGTGATGTCTTTAGAATTTATAACGTTGCATATATATCTAACCAAAGACTATTGTCCAGCCTTTTAATTTTCGGACCGATGACTAATATCATAAATTGAAAAATTCATGTCTAATAAGAAATGAAAAACTTTAGTCACCGATCAAGCAAATAACCGATGACTAACAATAAATAATAGATGTTGGCTTCATTTATAACCGATGACTAAATAATTTTCAGTTGTGCTCTTTAAATATCAGTTATTGGTAATGACTGATGACAAATGTTTTTGCAACTTCAATTTTATTACGAAAATGCCACTGCTTTTTTACTACGTTTATTTTATGTTTAACCAACGTTTAAAGGCGACGTTAAATCACTATTCTGTAATTCTGTAATAGTGTATGATCGATTCCATCTCATAAATATAGCATACACATTCATGAACTACTCCATTTTCTCATCATTTCCTGTTTCCATATTCAGTGAGTGTCGTTTAATTTGCTCAATAGCTCCTATATATACATTAAGTGATCAACCAGAACATGAGGGAAAAGAATTAACATATCGATTAACATATATAATCTTGCTTATTAATTTAAACTCGGAGCCTGTTAAAATAGGATGCATGAATTTTGAATATATAGCAGTGATGTGATCTAAATGCAGATATAGATGCATGAATCCTATCTGGATACATTTAATTAAGGAAGTGTCCTGGAGTGGATAAAAGATCATTTATTTGTTGAATGTGATAAATTTCCCATTTGTAGCATAAATAATCCTGCAATCATCCCTAATATTGGGAAATTTCAGCCCTAACCACTTACAAACTCTAGCAATTCGCCAATATTGGCTTTTATTTATATGTATGTAAGCACAAGGTCAATAACTCTTGGTTCTGGGAGTTTGTGATGAGTTGTTGCAAGAAACCCAGAATTTCTATGCCACAGCCCACAAGATGCCCCATATTCATCAGCTTCAACAAGTCTAATCAATGATCCCATCGATCATTTCAAGAAATGAATAAACTAAAGCCACCGTCAAGTGCTTCATCTATAGAAAATAGAGCTATTATTATAATAATAATAGTAGTAGTAGTAAAATAATTGCAAGCAAAAATAAAGATGCATGCAACCATGAGAGAATTGTAAAGGTGCAAATAAATGGCAGAGATGATGATGAAGAAGCATTATAAATTATAAATTGATTAGTATTAAATAATTCAGAAACTATCAAAAGATGCCTATGATCATCTTTTTTTATTCCGATCCAAACGCAGAGTAGCAAAGGAGAGAAACGAAGTTTATAGTAGCAGCCATCACACCGTCATATTCATATACAGTCATAAGCGAGACTTATACCTCATCCATCTTCACAGTTCATACCTATTTTTATAGTACCCTCTCTAAATACTGTAAATTTCTTTCCCACCTTTCTCTATCTTCGTCCAAAACACCATCAGCTTCCAATTCATTCAAGCCCTTTTCTACATCAGTAAGGTGGCCTTCCGTGAGCCCAAGCAAAAGCTTCGTGCCCCACTTGCCCTCCACCACCGTTGGGCATTAGATTCGGCGGCAGATTGTACAAAGGCAGAGACGACGGATCCGGAAGTCCGGCCGGCAGAGACTGGCCACCGCTGCTACCTATTCCGCGAGGTGAAACTCCTCCTTGTGCCGCGGCGCTGGCTCCCTCATCATCATCATCAAGTGGTAGTCTTTCATAAGTTGCATTAGCAAAAGTCGCAGCAACGACCATCACTGGTCCGGCCGCTACTAGAGATCCGACCACACTTCCTCC
>JANTPZ010091023.1:0-15118 GCA_025593235.1 Vachellia pachyceras | reverse complement strand
AAAGGAAAGAAAGGGAGGGGGCTTGAATGAGACGAGAACGAGTGGGGTTAAGTAGGAAATCAAAGAAAACGGTGGGTGGGGTGGGATCTGGGAAAGCGAAAACAATGGGCTTCTTTTACCCGCAAGGAATCAGATCCACGTCAGCCTCTTAATTCCCTCCTTCGTACCAAAAACAAATTCCCTCCCAGCTTGCTGAAATGTATTTTTGCGTACGACACAGATTTTTTTTTTGGATGTGATCGGAGTCTGATGAAGCTCGGGATAGAATGGGTTGAATATATAATAAGACGGAATTCTGAAAACAGACTTCGAGTTAATTGGAGGAAAGAAAGTCACGTACGTAATCAATCTCTAGCTTTATAAAAGGAAGCAAATTAAACACTTTGGGCTTGTTTGGATAGCCCGCTGGAAGAACGGATACAGATTCCGAGATAAATATGTGAGAGGAATATTATCTCGGTACGAATAGATTTTGGTTGTCCAAACGGACTAACTAAACAAGCCTAGAGTGTCGACTCATTTCATTTAGCTACACATGATTGGTTCGAGTCTCCCATTAATTAAACTCACTTCATTTAACCCAGCTTGAATCCATGGAGATGTGGACTGCTACCAATTCTAGGCGGCCGCATTATTAGTATGCTCTCATCGTTGGGTCTTTGTATGTTCTACAATTCATACCCTCTTCTTCATTCCAGCTGTGTTCTTTTTTTAAATCTTTCCTGAGATTAAACAAACGACCTTAACGCTAAATGTCTTATACTTCAAGTAGTAAACCATGCAGCTTTATTAATCTTCTCAGGAAAAAGTGAATGGTCGTGGTTTTTTTATGTTGATTCAAAGATAGTCGATCGTCGTAGGTTTCTATATCATGGGATAGGAGAGAACCTTGAGGTAGCAGGAGGAGGGCTTTAGAGGGGAGGGAAGCCACCCCACACCAATGCCGTGGCACTCAATCATCATCAATAAGTCCGTTTGGTAAAGCTTATGGACCCTCTAAAAATATATTTAACAGTGTTTTTTATAAAACGAGATAATCTCCTCCATATATTTACCTCGACTTATATAAAAATACTTTTCTACAGCTTTTCCAAACGGACACAATATTTCCTCCGTGGGCCCACCTCACCTAAGCTGTGCCGTTGTCCATTCCTCAATGTCTTCCCCAAAATGACCCCCTAGCTCCCTGTGGGTCCCAGCCGAAACCCACCATTTTGTTCCTACCATCCCAGAATTGTAATTTTGATCAATTCTTGGGGTGAAAACATAGATGCCCTTACATTATGTCTCGCAATTACTGGAATGTCCTCGTCCCCTTGCTCTATATAAGAATGCACTAGGCTCTTCCCTCATCGCCATTCTCAGCTGATCTGAACCTTGCCGGTGAGGCGGGGAGATCCGTTTTTCATTTTATACTTTGTGGTAGTGTTGTTCTTCGTCCCTTTAGGTGGTGAGAAGATGCTGGGTGTATTCAGCGGCTCCATCGTTTCCCCGCCCGACGAGCTCGTTGCCGCCGGCAGTCGCACGCCGTCACCCAAAATCACGGCGGCCTCACTCATGAACCGGTTCGCCCAGAGCAATCCATCCACCGTGTCTGTGCAAATCGGCGATCACGTCCAGTTGGCTTTTTCTCACCACAGCGAGTCCCCGTGGCACCCCAGGTAACGTTATTGGCTTCCTGGTCGTAGCAGCTAGCTAGCTAGCAGTTGGCGTTTTTACGATACCTTTCTCAGCAGGTGGAAATGTTTTTTTTGCTCGTTAAAGAATAAAATAAAATTATGGCAGTATATAGATAAATTGGGTAAAACTCGTAAATAGGAGAGGGAAGAAGATCGCACAATCGTCCGATCGGTGATGTAGGGAATCGGACGGTTGGTGGTAACTTGTTTTTTTCTGCCTCAATGATGATGAATTGATGATCAATGACTAATCACTCATGTTTTTCGTGTATCCCCTCTAACGCGCATCCAGTACTATTGTCTGTTCTGTTTAATTTTTGAAAATTTCATTATTGCATATGTGAGAAATCTTTTTTAACAATCTACTTAAAATAAACAAATATTTTAAAATTTATTAAAAATATCATGAAATCCGTTAATTTTTTTTTTGAAACTCTATAATTTAAAATTTTAATAGGAACAGATTTTACTGCCTCCCTGAAATCTTGCCGGCAACCACATGAATAGTTTCTTTTCGTTTTTGGAATAGTGTCTTCGTGCGTGATATATGGAGGATAGTAAAAGTAGGTTGGAAAGCTGTGGATCATACTGTGTCTGGTGTGAGATCCAATGGCCCTATTATTAATCATTGGGTTGGTCTGAAAACGTACATGGATTTGCTGGGCAGTTTTGCATTGTTATAGGTTTGTTTGGAAGATATTTTAAAAATAGTTTTTACCGATTTCGAGGTAAAATCTAGATTTTGGAGAATATATTTTAAAAAATAGCTTTTACAGATTTTAATGTAAAATTTAGGTTTTGAAAAGTGATTTGTGTTTGGAAGTTATTAGCTTTTACGGATTTCGAGGCAAAAAATAGAAGGAAAGAAGAAAAAGAAAGAAGAAAAAAGTAGGAAAGAGTAACCTAGGTTTAAAATTGAGGTTTTGTAATCAAAATAACTTTTCAGAAAAATTTTTATATTTCAACAGAATATAGGTTTTAGGTCAAAACCTAAGTTTGAAATCAAACTTAAATTTAAGAAAGTGATGACAAACAAATCTTAAATATATTTTTGGAAATCCGTTAGAAGAATTATTTTACCAATTCCAAAATTAAGAATCACTTTCTAAAATTTTGTTTCACATATTTTTAAATAATTTTTATATAGCAATTATCATTGAAAGCAATTGCTATTGATCATAACTCGTAAATCCAATCTAACGCACGCCTATTCTCTGGGATTTTTTTGGGCCCGAAAAACCAGATCTTGAGGCTACAAATTTGATCCACCGGAAAAGAAATGGAATTACCAATATATTAATCAATAAATAACAATGTAAGGTCTGGTTAAGTTATAATTTTTATACACAAAACTACAAAAAATTTAAGTCTTGCACCTATTATTAGGTTCTGTCTATTACAGAATAAAAAAAAATAATTGATCCCAGCAACGGAAAAGTCCAAACGCCATTCCTTTCACGGGATGGGACCCGTTGGTGCAGTAGTGGACATTAAATATTAACCTAAGACCTCTTAATAGTTTACTTGAAGGTAAGGTTGGAAATAGTTTTTACAGATTTCAAGATAAAACTTAAGTTTAGGAGAATAGATTTTGGAAAATAGCTTTTACAGATCTTAAGGTAAAATTTATGTTTTGAAAAGTGATTTATGTGTGGGAAGTTATTAGCTTTTACGGATTCCAGGACAAAAAAGTGGGTAGGAAAGAGGAAAGTAGGAAAGAGAAAGAAAGAGAAAGAGGAAAGAGGAAAAAGTAGAAAAGAGAAAACCTAGGTTTCAAACTGAGGTTTTGTAGCAAAAATAGTTTTTGGGAAAAAAAATTTTACTTGGACAAAATCTCGGTTTTGAGATAAAACCTAGGTTTTAAAACCAAACCTAGATTTTAGAATTGGTTGCCAAACAAATCCTAATTTTGGTGTCCGTCTTTTTATCATGTTTTCTTTTTTGGACCACTGCCCTGTTTGCTTGTAACTATCAGGCTTTGCTTAGGCCCATCCCACTTCATTTTGTTGACTCCCATCTCCCTTTTATTTTCCTTATCTTGATTGCTTTATTAAGACAAGGGGGCTGAATGGGGATAACGGTGGTCAGACAGGAGAAAACTACCTGAACAGAAAAGGAGAGTGATGCGAATATAGGCTTATCCACTAGTGGTCCTTTGTGTGAGCCTAACTCTTTAAGTGTTTCTTTTGCTTGGGGGGGGGTGTAATAATTGTATTCTATGCTTGTGTTGGTTACTTGGTTTGGTCGCACATTGACTTGATGCTTCTGAAAAACTAGATATATGAAGTGTTTGTTTGGGGCACTAATGTATTGCCGTATTGCAACTAAGGCGTTTGTGGGTTAACTAAATACTGAGTTGGAAATGGCAGATCGTTCGCTGTGAAGGACGAAGTGTTCTGTTTGTTTGAAGGAGCTCTTGATAATTTGGGCAGCTTGAGGCAACAATATGGACTGGCCAAGTCTGCCAATGAAGTGCTTTTGGTGATTGAGGCTTACAAAGCCTTGCGTGATAGGGCACCCTACCCTGCCAATCACGTTGTTGGCCATCTCAGCGGAGGCTTCGCCTTCGTAGTTTTTGACAAGTCCACCTGCACTCTCTTTGTGGCTTCTGTGAGTAAATCCAAACCCGTCAGTTTCCTCTGATCCACCCACTTCAGCTTCACTCCGTTTCTGAAAAAGCTCTGTGCTTGTCTGACTTTGGACAGGACCAATATGGTAAGGTTCCTCTGTATTGGGGGATAACAGCCGATGGATACGTGGCATTTGCTGATGATGCAGAATTGCTCAAAGGCGCTTGTGGCAAGTCCCTTGCTTCGTTCCCTCAAGGTGGGTTTTACTTGTAATTTGTAATTCACGAAGCCTTTGGCAACTATTGGTTGCAAGTGACCGAAAAAACTAACTAGAGGGCAAAGTTTGATTCTCATGATGTTGTTATGGTGCAGGATGTTATTACTCCACAACAGCTGGAGGGTTAAGATGCTACGAGAATCCCAAGAGTAAGGTGACGGCAGTACCGGCAGATGATGAGGAAATCTGGGGAGCAACCTTCAAGGTAACAGGATGACCTCAGTTTTAAAACACAATTGCTGGTACATTGCGCCATACTATTTGTAGAAATCTCTTTATTTAGCTCCAAATAGGATGGGAAGTCAAGTTTTTGGTAGTGGTCTTAGGAGGGGGCAGTTCAAGAAACAAAACCACCACATATTTTTATCAGAAAATTGAAAAAGCAAGTCAAAGTGATAAGAGACTAGGATCAAGAAGGGAAGGGAAGGCAGGCCCTTAAGTTTGACATACTTGAAACAACATTTATGACAGGTGATTTTTATTTGTGTTGCTTAGTGTGGTGGGACCGAACTTTTAGCTTGTGATTTGCTTGATGATGCATGAAAGTAACAAGTGGTTTTTAATGAGTTCCTCTTATTCCATCTTTTATGAGTTCCTTTTTTTTTGTCGAATATTTCTTTCTTAACACTGTAACTTTTAGTTTTAATGTCATTTTGCCTACTATTAAAAAAACAAGTGGTTTTTAATGTGAAATATCAGGTGGAAGGGCCAGCGGTTCTTGCAGCCAGAGAGTAGTAGTCTGGTGAACCGTCAAGTGCGGTTACCGAATGATGAGGTTGTATTAGTAGATTAACAATGGGTTTATTGGTTGTGGTGGCTTTCTAGGCATGCATGAGGGGCCCATGTAAATATACTCTGTGAGTGATAACTTAAAGAATGGGTCAGGTGGGATGTCGTATTCTGCTGGAGTTTGTGTTAGATAGGACTTGCTCTGTTTCCATCGATGTACAGTTTGTGCTCTTCTAATAATAAATTATGCACCCAGTCTCAGAATCTGTATGCCTTTTCTCCTTGATTCATTTTCACTGTTGCAAGTCTTTACAGCCAACAAGGTAACGTATTTTTTATACCTTACTTTTTGACAAGAGGTTGAAATTGAATCCGTCAATGTTATTGCCAAATTTACCCAAAAAAAATCACCCTCCAACAACTTATGCTATGTTTGGTATGGTGGAATTGGGAGGTGGAATTGGAAATGGAATTCATTTCCTATGTTTGATATGGTGGAATTGGAGGGTGGAATTGGAAATGGAATTCAAAATGGATAGAAATGAATTCCATGAAATACACCATGAAATTGTATTCAATTCCATGGAATTGATTTTTTGACCTCCCCTTTTTTTATATTTATATCAATTTCCATCCTCATTTCTATCTTCATCTTCATATTCATTTTGACCAAAATCAATTTCAGCACACCAAATGAGCCATTAAATAGTTTGGTCATGGAATGCTCAGACTTGTTCTTTGAATGAAAAAGACGTGAATTTTTAGGTTTATATCTCCCTCCATTTCTGGAATTATTATTTTAGAGCTTTGCACGCAAATAAAATAAAAAGCTAATGAATAACCTAAATGTAATTATATTTCCTAATATTTTAAGCAACGTTTTAGTTCTTAACGACTCTTCATTCAATTTAAGAGTAAAATGGTTAAAAGCACAGCTAATGTTTTATTGGTATTCCAAGGTGAAATTATTTGAAAATAAAGTTAAAATCTTACGGCGAGATTGTTTAAAAATAGGAGTGTTAAGGTAGCATTTCTTTTACATCAAACTAAAAGGCGTCTTTGAAATTTGAGGTAAAAGCTTATTATTCATAATGTACAATTAGCATGACTGCCTAAATATAAATATATAGATATACACACGTAGATCAATTAATATATTGATCTCCAGATGTAAAGGTTATTTTTGTCGAGGAAGACCTTCAACCCAGATGCCAGATAATCAGCAGGTGCAGAAAAAAGGGTACCCAGCACTGCAGACTAGCTAAATGTAGTGTGTATCTGATATCGCAAGTCTCTCTTCATCATAATATAACATGTCAAAGACAAAATTTATACAAATAGAACTGGCAAGTGAAAACACAAGAAATTACGAAGCTTGTAATTGAAGCACATGGAAAGGAAGAAAAAAAAATGTTGATCTACAAGTTAACTTCACATTGGTTGATTATGCAAGTGTTAGGCGGCAAACAGCATCAAGTGGCAGGGCAAATATCTTCCAAACTGCAGGAAAGAATGCGTGAAATTTGACATTTTAGGTAGATTTGAGATCACATTGATTGTAAATGAACACGCAAGTGTGAAAAAATGGGTCTCGCAGAAAATGGGGAAAACATGTTAATATGTTTCCATTGGTTCACCAAATTTTTTGTACAACCAGGTTAGATAAGAATTTCTTTGTGAAAGACAGTACCTTCTCCCCAAGCAGTCAATGATATCACCAGTGACAGTTGATCTCTTCTTATTCAAGAAAGCTAGGGATGCTGCCTTCCTCATCAAAGCAGAGCCAGCAATGCATCCCAAAACTGTTGGATTTTTACAACTGAAATAATGGCATGGTTTAGGATATAACTAACAGTTGAAGATAAGCCAACATAAACAATATTCCTTGCGGAGTTATGTTATGACATCGAACCTGAGATTTCGATTTTTGCCAGCAGTTTGAGCATGTTGACGGGCCCATGACAAAAAGACAGCAACACTGTACCAATAAAAACATATTCTTTTATGCCAAAAGCTCCAAAATCCAAAATTCAAACAGAACAAGTTTGAGAAATTAACTGTTCCTACAATTTGATTGAATAGTTAACAGGACCCAAGAAGGTGCGGGGGCAAACCCATTTTTTAAAAGTGCACTATCAAGAAAGAATCACTCTTCTTACTATTCACTCTAAGCACCTTATCCCACTTAGTCCTTATTACTAGTCCAACTCAAAACAAAATAACAACACAATGGTTGTGTTTATTTACTTTATGCACTACAAGAAAACGATAGAATCAGAATGAGATATGAAAGGAATAGTAAGAGTTATACTTGCCTTCCAGAAAGGATGTCACCCTGGCCACCACAGCGTCTAGGAGAACCATAGATGCACACCGATTTAACTGTATGGGAAAAAACCACAATTTATTGATATTCTAACATCTGTGAAGTTGCTATATTGTGAATATCCCATGGCATAGGTTTCCATTAAAAGAAAAAATGGGTAATCTCAAGCCACTGGCAACTGTAACATGGTGTGCCCAGGCAAGAACGTGATTTCTTGATTGGGCAAGTAAAATAACTTTGAGCAGGATGAACGATAAGACATACAAATTATAATTGGATATTACATCTTCATCTTGACCAAAGAAGAAGAGATACAGAACAAGACTGTTAAATTCATTACCTGTGTCACCATCACTTATAAGATCAGATTTTCCTTTCATTAGGATAGTGGCACCACCAATCCTGCCCAAGAACAGTGCAAAATATGTAGGTTTCTTGAAACTAGTGAATTCAATTCACTAATAATAAGACATCATCAACAGCAAGATGTGCAGAAAACTTTAAAGCCTGCTTTAATGCCTGTATTGCTAAAAGATGTTAATTTTCTTTTAGCAACACATATTGTATATGATGTGAATCAGCATAGATTTATAACAAATCACAGTTCCAGGTAAGGAGGAACTTACTGTTTGGAGAGAGAAAGCAATTGCTGTGGAGCATCGAGATCGTTCACTTCAGAACTTAGAATCTTCTGAACAAGACGCCTATATTCATTGACATTTGGGGTTAGAACAGCTAAGGCATAGCCGCTAACAAGATCAATGTTATTTGTAACAAGGAAAAGTCCATCCTGCAAAACAAGCACATATGTGAATCAGATTATGAACAAGAAGTATAAACTTCAACATGCATATGGTAATTGGATCAGGCATGGGGTGCCTCAAATATCAATATATTACCCCATCTACAACGATTGGGATGTTTGACTTTCTTGCAGTTATCATGATTTCACTCACACAGGCCTGACACAAATTGCGCAAACATTAGAGCTGAGAATCAGATGTGAGAAATAAATATTAAAAGCTAGCACTTGAAGTCAAAGATTAAATGAGTTCTCTCAAAGTGAGAGCAGAATCAAAATGAGATCCAGTGAAGCATTTCAACAATGCATACCAGAAGAAATGGGTCTCTTCCAAGGCCTGGACCAATAACAAGACAGTCAAATCTTTCCATCCACTTGTCAACTTCAGCTAGAACCTTATTTGATACAGATTCCTTGTCCTCCTCTCTGAAATTAGTCTCCAAAAAAATGAAATCCAAAAAGCAAAGAAACATGCATACTGGAAGGCAGATTATCCAGAGATCATACCTAACACTATAAGATTCTTCTAAAATAGGGTGCACAATCAACTCAGGACTATAGCTCTTTATGACAGGAGCGGCATCTTTTGTACAAAAAACATGGGACAGATCTGCACCCTGCAAGAAGGGAAAATAGCTGAATGCAAATGATCAGAGAAGAAGGGAATCATTTTGAGCTATAGAAATTTAACTGAACCAGGCTGAAAATGCAATATCAAAGGAAAAGGACTAATAAAACTTAATAGAGCTGTGGAAACTAACACTCTTCAAGGCTGAAATTGCAGCAAAATAAGGAGCTCCTGTGTATTCACGGCACCCTCCAATCACAGCTATCTTTCCTAATCCACCACAACATAAATTCAGTGAAACAATCATTATAATTTCTTATTTTTCTCAGGGTGAAGAGAAAAGAAACGGGCTTTCAAAGCAGAACCATCCTTCTAGTTATAAATAGGGCAGCTTTGGAAACCTCTACTTTAAATTAATATATTGTCTCTTTGAAACATAACACAACTCAGCTCAACCCAAGTCCCTTTATCACAGGAAAAAGGGGAAAGAACAATTAAAAGGCAGAATCTAGGCATGGCAACAGTGACATAGTTTGCAAAATGCTAAAAGGACTTTATTATATATAGCTTCTCCTTAGAGGGGAAAAAACACAAATCATACCATCATTTTTATGGTTGCAGTCTTACAGAAATGAACAAGCTCAAATGCAAAACAGGTAAATGGTAAATTGAAGTGAAGAAAGAAATGCATATTTGTTTTTCTTTTTTCGGATTGTGAGGAATTAGAAGAATGTTACTTATACCTGCTTGACCTTTATATCTAGTAGGATCAAGGGCAGGAGTAATTGCTCTTACAATGCTCTCAGCATCAGCTTCAATAGACCTTGGGTCTTGCATTTTCCTAAAATCAGTTGGATGACCACCAGCAGCTCCCAAAGATCTTATCAGGAACTGTTGTCTTCTGTAAACAGGCGAAGAAGCCAACATAAAACTTCTTGCACAACCCAAGAAGGCTACCTGACAAGTCATGCCATGTTTGATAAACATGATCAAAAGACAGCCCCTATCACAAGCCAAGCAAGAATACTGTTTAACCCTCCAGAATAGACAAGTTAAACATTCTACTTTCAGAAGCAGAAAGTGCAGCAAATGTTAAATTTCATTTCTTCATAAAAAAGACTTCCAAAAGTTAAAGGAAGGAATAACAACAAATTGAACCAGTAACAATCAAGGAGATTGATTCGTGGTTTTATATGTTTATTTAAGAATGTTCAGAATTCGAAAGATAACACATCGTTCGGTCTTGGGGAAAATTGATGCCATAATCAAATAATTATAGACAAACATTACTAGTCAATCGAATTCCAGTACAAGTATCACGAGTTATAGAGCTGAATTCTTCAGTCATCAAAGCTGGAAAGACTCAGAAAAAGAAGTGATAGGAACCAGGAAAGAAAAAACAAATGGCTACTTCAATACCTTCAATACCTTAAAAATAATCAAAACGCGATTCCTGAAAGCTTTTAAAGACCGCAGGGTCAATGCTTCATCAAACCCACTGTTTCGAGAACCAGAGAGCTTCGGTGGTTTTGCTGGGAACACTAGAAATCAGAAGGTGAGAAAGCTCCGCTCTTTCTTTTTTGGTAAAAAAAAATTTAACCATTTCAAATTTTTTAAGGAAAAATTACTCATACAGTCCATACAGAGCCCAGAGACTGTCTCAAATTTTTTTAATTTTTATAATGTAATTTGACTTTTTTTAAAAAACTCACCTTAATTTAGTTGTTTTTGTTATTTTTTTATACAGATTTTTGTTATCTGGTACTACCTTACTGAGAAACACTACTTTGTGTTAATTCCACGTCAGATGAATGCGAGAGGGTGCTGAATTATATAAATGGGTGCGTTGCATACCTCATGAGAGCTTCCTAAGGATAACAGATGTATTTAATTTGTATTAGTTGTTAACTAGTCGTTAGTTGGTTAAATTTCTATAACTGAGTTAGTTAGTAAGTTAGTCAGCTAGTTAGATCTCTCAAGTTGCAAAACTAATTGCCAGCTGTACTTTGCTTTCTAATATATGTATATATGTGTGTGCCATGAATAAAGGAATACGTGAAGCATTCAATTCTTTTCAGGCCTTCACATGCTCTGTCACTTTTGTCTTCTCTTTTCCTTTACTTCTCACTTTCCCTTTTGAGTTAGTCAAAACCAGTCGCTATCCTATTTTGTCTTATGGTATCAGAGCTTACCATGGCTGAAGCAGCGTCTTCTCAACTTTCCAATGCCGCGCAAAATCCTTCGAATCCATATTACATACATCCAAACGAGAATCCATCCTTAGTTCTTGTATCTCTAGCTTTGAATGGATCCAATTATCACTCTTGGTCCCGAGCCATGAAAATGGCTTTGCAATCAAAGAACAAGTTTCAATTTGTCGATGGTACGATTTCTGCTCCTCAGACGAACGAAGCCATGTTTGCAATCTGGGAGCGATTTAATACGATGGTGGTGTCGTGGCTTACACGCTCGATCTCTCCGGTGATTGCTCAAAGCATTCTCTGGATCGACAGAGCTTCTGACATTTGGATCGATCTCCGAAATCGTTTTGCGCAGAGCGACATATTTCGCATCGCTGATCTCCAAGATGAATTACATTCTCTTCGTCAAGATGATCTCACTGTGAGTGACTACTACACAAGACTGAAGACAATCTGGGACGAGCTGTTCAACCTTCAACCTCCTCCTATATGCAGTTGCAAGACTCGCTGTTCGTGTGGTGCTTTTGCCAAAATGAACAAATACCAGCAGCAAGATTATGTCATACGCTTTCTGAAAGGGCTCAATGATCGTTTTGTTGTTGTTAAATCACATATCATGATTCTTGAGCCCCTTCTTTCTATTCATCGAGTGTTCTCCCTTGTCTCACAACAGGAGCGTGAAATGGGCTTGCCACCAAGCTCATTGGATGCTACGATCCTCCTTGCCAAATCTGGTAAACCTTCTTACCAGAATTTTGATTGTACTAACAATAAACATTGCAGTTACTGTGGAAAGCCGCGTCACACCGTTGACACCTGTTACAAGAAGCATGGTTATCCTCCTGGATTCAAGTTTCGCAATGGCTCTGTGGTCAATAACGTCTCTCAGGCGGCTGACGGTAGAGACAAATCTATTACCACAGTTCCAGTGCCTAGCTCACAGTCTCATAACATTGTGCCACATCTTGGACTCACAGCAGACCAATATAACACACTTCTTCAAATGATTCAGAAAGAAAAGCCTTCTTCCTCTCCTCACATTGTCAATAACGTTGCATCAGGTGACAGTTTTGATTCCTCTATGCGTGATTTCTGGATCTTGGATACAGGAGCTACTGACCACATTTGCACTCATTCTTCATTTTTTCTATCTCTTGAACCTATTTCTCCTATTCTTGTTCATTTACCAAACGGTTCCTCTGTCTGTGCAAGATACTCTAGATCAGTGAAAATCTCTGTCTGTCTTACTATTCATAATGTTCTTTTCATTCCTAATTTCCATTTCCACATTATTTCAATCTCCAAACTCACTAAGTCTATTCACTGTTGTGCGATATTTCAGAGTCACCACTGCTTCCTGATGAGTTTACCACAATGGAGGATGATTGGTTTAGCTAAAGAAAGAAATGGATTGTATTTTCTGCCACAAAAACAAGCTGCTCGTTGCCTTGCTACTGCTAAATGCACCTCATCTCTTCCCTCATCCAGTGTCTCATTTGATCTTTGGCATTTTAGATTAGGCCATCTGTCTGATTCTGTTTTCCAAAATGTTCAAAAACTTCATCCTTACGTTGTTGCAAGTAAACATTCTAGCTATTGTGATCCTTGTCATCTGGCTAAACAAAAGAGGCTTCCATTTCCAGATAGCCATTCACACTCTAATAAAATTTTTTCCTTATTACATGTTGACATATGGGGTCCTCATCATCTAGCATCTATTCATGGTCATAAATTTTTTCTTACCATTGTAGACGACTGTTCTCGCTATACATGGATTATGCTGTTACGTAATAAGTTTGAAACACGTGAGGTCCTTAAAAAATTTCATTACATTTGCTGAGATTCAATTCCAAGCCACTGTTCAAACCATAAGGTCTGACAATGGTGCTGAGTTTCTTATGCATGAGTATTTTGCCTCAAAAGGAATCATTCACCAGACATCATGTGTTGAGACTCCACAGCAAAATGGCATTGTCGAGAGAAAGCACCAGCATATCCTTAATGTAGCTCGATCACTTCTGTTTCAATCTAATCTGCCCAAACTCTACTGGTCCTACGCCATTCTCCATGCAGCTCACATTATCAACAGATTACCAACACCCTTTCTCAATCAATTGTCTCCATATTTCTGTTTACACCAATCTCATCCAGATCTCACTAACCTTAGAGTGTTTGGTTCTCTATGCTTTGCCTCTACTCTCCCTCATGGACGTACAAAATTAGACCCTAGAGCTAAAAAGTGTGTTTTTCTAGGATATAAAGCAGGAGTCAAGGGGTATGTTCTTTTGGACCTACTGTCTCGTCATATTGTTGTGTCTCGGGATGTTCACTTTTATGAACATATTTTTCCTCTTCATGCTACTACTTCTCCTCAACAAAACTCCTCCATTCCTTTACCACAAGATATTCCTGCTCTTGATTTCCCTTCACAAGATATTTTTGCTCCTGAACAACCAGTCACAGTTCCTTTTCTTCCCGTTGATCTTTCTCCTGAGCCACGCAGATCTGCAAGGCAACGACAAGCACCATCTTACCTCAAGGACTACCATCATGCATTACTTTCTTCAGTTAAACCACCACCTCATGCTGGTAAGCAATCCTCTTCCCACTCTCTTTCATCTGTTCTTTCCTATAACCATCTCTCTACACACTATAAGCATTAGAGCCTCTCCATTTCATCCCACTTTGAGCCAAAAACATACCATCAAGCTGTGAAGCATGAGGTATGGCGCAATGCAATGGCTGCTGAGATTAGTGCTTTGGAACATAATAATACCTGGTCTCTTACTTACCTGCCTCCTAGGAAATCTGTCATTGGCTGCAAGTGGGTATACAAAAACAAGTACCATGCAGATGGAACTCTTGAGAGAGCTAAAGCCAGATTAGTGGCAAAAGGATATACACAGACTGAAGGGATTGATTACCTAGATACCTTTTCTCCTGTTGCCAAGTTAACTACTGTGCGCTTGCTTTTATCTCTTGCCTCAGCCAATAAGTGGCATCTACAACAACTTGATGTGAACAATGCCTTTCTCCACGGTGATCTAGATGAGGATGTTTACATGCAGGTTCCTCCTGGTTTTCATTGCTCATCCCCTAATCTGGTCTGCAAGCTGAATAAATCTCTCTATGGACTTAAGCAAGCTAGCAGGCAGTGGCATTCTAAGTTATCAACTGCCTTGTTGTCCTTTGGTTATGATCAGTCCAAATCTGACTATTCTCTCTTTGTGCGAAGTCTCAACGGGTCCTTCACTGCTTTACTGGTTTATGTTGACGATATCCTTCTTACAGGCAATGATTTGGGGGAGATCCAACGAGTCAAATCCCTTCTAGATTCTGCCTTCAAGATCAAGGATCTAGGGAATCTTCGGTTCTTTCTAGGTCTTGAGATGGCAAGGTCCACCCAAGGCATATCCTTGCACCAGCGTAAATTCACCCTGGATATTCTTAGTGATTTTGGTTTTCTGCACAGCAAACCAATCAAAACTCCCATGCATCGCAATACCAAGCTGTCTAAAGATTATGGTGTTCCTTTGGCTGATGGAACCTCATATCGCACTTTAGTTGGCCGTATGATTTACCTCACCAACACTCATCCTGACATTTGCTTTGCTGTCCAGCAGCTCAGCCAGTTTATGAACTGTCCCACTGATGTGCATCTCAAGGCTGCATATCGAATCCTCCGTTACTTGAAGTCTTCCCCAGGTCAAGGTCTGTTCTTCTCAGCTACCTCTAATCTTGCCTTGACAGGTTTCAGTGATTCAGATTGGGCTGGATGTTTGGATACTCGTCGCTCTGTCACTGGCTACTGTGTTTTCTTGGGCAACTCTTTGATCTCATGGAAATCCAAAAAGCAAAGCACTATTTCCAGGTCCTCATCAGAGGCTGAATATCGTGCTCTAGCTGCTCTCACATGTGAGATCCAATGGATACTTTATCTATTGCGTGACTTACATATGCCACATC
>JANTPZ010091022.1:0-17194 GCA_025593235.1 Vachellia pachyceras | reverse complement strand
CTTCGTCCATGAAAATTATCATCAATAATAGAGATCATGTACTCTACTTCAATTAATAAAATATTGATCATACTCAGAAAGCTGCTCAATCTGTATAGCCTCGATCATGCATCTTAAAATCATACTTTCAAAGCCATAGTTTGGCATACAATCACTTATCATTCTTCAATATGTAGCATATACACACGCCAAGGCCTCATATTGAATTTACACAACTTATAAGAATTGATATACCTTTAATAACTTGTAGCAAAATAATGATATAAAAGCTTATCTCCCTTGTTCTCCTTATCCTTTGCCTCTTGCATTCACTTTTATCTTGGAAGCTTGTAACCTAGCATGGTTAGTTATTGATGGGTGAGATTCAACGAATCCCAGTAGCAAACAATTACCATTCAAACAATCAAGTTATACTTCCATGATTTACTTATTATCAAGTGGCATTGCCAAAGCTTATACATAACCAAGAACATGCACATAAAATATAGAATTGTCATCCATGGCCATGAAGCAATTCAAAGAGCCATTCAACATGTTCAAGATAAAATAATGGTTCAACTCATGGCAAGGTAGGAAGCTTAACAAAATAAAATACAAATTAAATGCAAGAATGGGTAAAGTTGCTACCTTTATTTCTTTGCAAAATTGTGCTCAATTTCATATGTGGCAATTCCGCCAAGATCTCTTCGTTAGTTGGGGGAAGAATCAGCAGGAATCGGATTTTTTGAGGAACATCTCGAGAGAGAATTGGATTTGGTTAGACAATGTGTGGTTGGTAAACAAGGATTGGTTTTTTAGCAAGGTACGGAATGTATCGTCAAATATTCAATATGATTCCACAAGATATAGTTATTAGCTTTCTCTTGCTTTTCTTTTCTTTCCATACTAGACGCTTCATTAGCCAAGTTTCCATTTTCATTTCTAATGTTTGAGGCTAGCTGACAAAATCCTTGATATCCCAAGGCCCTAAATACATTAATACAATCTTCATTTTACTTAATAGAGACATGAAAACAACATAACCAACACTTCTCGTTCACAAATTTATTTTCCTTAGCATTAATCTTAACTTATCTATCCTTATTTCTTAGGAATTTTGGAAATTCATAACTTAACCTAGGAGAATCCAATTGAAATGGTTCAAGTCTCTAGTTAGAGCTCTTTCAATCCTATTTCAGTGATAATGAATAACCAACCATCAAGTGAAGTGCACGAGTCCATAATATGAAAGAAAACGTCCTCTGTCCATTTGGCAAACATGGAAGTCCTACTTTTCTACCTCAATTTTAGAAAAATCATTACTTAGTCAACAAAATCCCAAATTGAGTGATTCAAAGCTCCATTGAAATCTATTTTCATCCTCCATACATGAAAAATTGTCATAGCACCAGGTCTCAAACGTTGCTGCACAAAAACAGCATAAGAAACTGCTAATGTTCAGCTGGAAAACATCATTTTTCTAGTTTTCTGAGCTAACATTTAAAAATTCATAACTTTTAGCATACTTATCCAATCAAAGTGTTCTAGGATTTATTTCAAAGATCAAGATATGTACTAAGTGCTCATAACATTTTGTGGACAGAAGAGATCATTTGCCCTAGTTAATGTTGACCCAAAAATCACTATTCCAGTTAAAACATTCCAGTTTTCCAGCAACAAAGTCTAAACTTGGAAAAATCATAACTTTCCGTGTATACATCCAAATAATACCCTTTTTTTGACATTTTAAATATCAATATTTGTAATAAATGTCTCTAAAATTTTATGAGCATATGTGATCATTTGCCCTAGTTTAGACCCCCATGAATTTCAGTGCTCAGTTCTGAAAATTTTCCTGACAGCACACATTCCTTTCTTCCAAAATTTCTAGCTCGGTTTGCAATGTTTAAACCATCATTTTCACAACTCAAAATACCTATTAGACCCCTACCACTATTACTTATCTTCTAGACATCAAGTTAAGTGTCTAAGCATGAAATTTCAGATTTGTAAACATTCTTCCTCACTGAACCAACGGTAAAATCATCAGAACAGGGACACTTGCTTCAAAATCATTATAGATTCTTTGAGCATGGCTAAAGCATCAAAAACGAACTGAGGAATGCATATATATATACGTAGTATTTCTATACTGAAAATTCACCACGTTTTACAGCTGAACAGATTCACAATTCACCATGATCGTAAGCTTTATTCTATCATAGACTACCGGTTTGAACTTTCAATCTGTCGCTTAATCATTTTTTACCTGAAGTACCTAATTTGCACTGATTAAGAGCCATCTCTAAACACCATTTCCAGCAGCAATCAAAAGCTGACAAAGTGTAGGAACTCACCTGCATCAGAGCTTATGGCTGGAGGTGAAAACTGATCCCTTACTCTCGGTGAAGCTCCTTCATTTCCCCTTATTGCTAGCTCCTCTTGATTCCTCTGTTCCTCACGTTTTCTATCAGCTTTTGTAGGGTTTGGGAGAGAGCCAGAGATGTTGAAGAAGAATAGCACGTGGATCATGAGAAGGAGGGTTTATTTTAAGCCATGTGTTACTATTTTGCCTTCCAATTTCAACCTATTTACATAGCTTATGTGTCACCTTAGGAAAACTTCTTGCAATTTTGAAATAAATTCAAAATAATTGGTCATTCAAGAGGATAAAAGTCCAAACCTCACTATTCTTGGCTTGACAAGTGGTGCTCTCTTGTTCATTTAAAATAGTAGGAAGCTCAAATGTTATATCAGTATACTTTATACCCGAATAAATTCCTATTTTATAATTCCATTACTTGAACTCTCCAATTATTTTTTTATCATTACCATAATCTATTCTCCACATTTTTCTCTTATTAAACTAGTCCTCATCATAATTTCTTTATCCTCACAGGTATTTATTTGGAATTTCTCCAAATAAAGATCCATATTAGTTTAATTAGCTCTTAAATTCTTTTAATCTTTTGCTTAGGGTACTTTGGGAATAAAACAACTTTTAAAATGTCTTATAATTCCCAAAGTATATTGTCCTTATTTTTTCTGAATTTTTCTAAGCTCAAACTATTTTTCAGTAATTAATTTTGACTAATCTCACCTTAATTAGTCAATATTCTATCATTACTGAAAATTACATAATAATTATTTCCCATCAAATTTTGAATTTTTGAATCTGGTACACTGCCTCAGGAAATTCTCTCTATTTGATAAAATTATCTCCTTCCTATTTTTTCTTGAACTTTCCCCAAAAAATAGGAATAAATTCCCAAAGATAAAATGACCCAATATTTATTTATGAGATATAGTGAACTGTAAATAATTTTTCAATTTCTCTTAAAGGCTCTGGTCAAATTTTCCGGATGTTACACATGGAATAGTGAAACTACATGGATCTTGACATTTAACTGGTAGTTAGGGTTTGAATAAGGCACTTACATTGGAAGGCAATTGGACCATCTCATTTCTCAACTATATAGTATAGTTTTTACTACTAAAATTCACGTCCTTTTTTAAAAAAGGTAGTCAAAATGAAGGTGGTGGCATTGTTAAAATTATAAGAATGGATACGACAGTTTTAGGCGCCCTATCTCTTTGAGATAGGGCGCTTAATGGGGCGCCCGATTTTACCCCCTTCTTTTCTCACTTTCACTCAACCTAGCTAGTCGCTATTCTTTGCCACTGCCTCGCTCACTCCCACTCTCTCCCATTGCTGCCTCACTCAACCTTGTTTTCAGGTACCATCTTCACTTCACCGCCGTCGACACAACGTGTCGTAACTGTCCTTTTTCTCCTTCAACTGGTTCTCACTTCTGGTGAAGTCACAAAATGAAAGAAACTTACGAATCTATAGATCTGGTTCGTTCTTCTGGCTCACTTCAGGTCATCATCTCATTTTACATCTACACACAGGTAAAAGGCTATACTCCATTCACACCTCCACTGATGAGATCTGTTTTTACGTCTCCATCGTCTGTGAACCTACAAGATAAACTCACGATTTCTCAGACATGGGTTTTCAATTTCTGCTAGTTGACATACCTCATCTTTCTTCCTCTCGATAAGCATTGAAGTAGAATGCTTGGTTTTTTTAGCTCCTTCTTGCTCTGTCTTTACTTTAACATGGTTGTTTCTTTTCCAGACATAGGTTTTGTTTCTCAATTTTTGTTCTCAGACATGGAATGAAGGCATGATATTTCTGTTCTCATACATGGGTGTTGTGTTAATTGCTACTTATCTACTTCCATGGTTCCTCTGCCATCAATGATGATGTTTGATGTTAAGTTTTGTTATTTTGTTTGATGGTTCCTTTGCTTCGACATGCTTGTTTCTCATCCATTTTTTGACATGCTCTGTCTGCCATTGATGATGATGGTGATGATGAATCTTAAGTATTTCTACCGTTGATGATGTGTGATCACTTCTAAAGTTCCTTTGTTAAGTAATTTAGTGATGAAATCGGTTGTAAAATCTTCAATGGAGGAATGATATAGCATGTCGAAAAATAGAACCATGGAAGACAGGGCATGTCCTTTTTATACTCTTAAGTATTTTATTACATTTGTACCAATTTATTTTTTTCATGATTTTTAATTTACATACATTTAATTTACTCTTTCTTTTAATTTTTATCCTCAAAATTATCAAAAATAGTTAAAAATATATATATGAATATGTGCCACTTAATGAAATCTATGTCCTTTTATGTAATTTGCACAAAAAAATCACTTCTTAAAAGTTTATCCAAATGGTTTCTCCTTTTTTAAAAAGTCAGTTTTCCAACGCTAATCCAAACATATATTACGTTTCACTTTTGACTTCTACTCAGAATTCCTTTTCTAAAATAACTTCTAACAAAAAATCACTTTTTCCATCGCTAATTCAAACGGACCCAGAGTTGTCTTGTGCTCACATTTGGCTGCGTTATCTCATGATAGATTTTTACAGGAAAATTACGTCAGAATTTATTTTGCCTTGGTTACATCCTTTTTTCCCTCTTCAATTTGTTGCTTAGAGAATTTCACAATTTTTTGTCAAAGAATGGAAAATTAGAGTTTCGGTTTTATCTTGTTTCGAGCCTTTCTAAACTTTCAGAAGTCTGAGCTTTATCTAGTTCAAAAGGAAAAAAGCTTGAGCATTATATTTGCTTTGTAATTATTTAAAAAAATTAAATAAAATAAATGAATTTTGTTTCAATTAGGCTTTGATACGTTGGCTGGCAAAAAGGTAAGGGATGACCAAAAATACGTCTTTGATACGTAAGTTTTTCCATTTGTAAATTATTGCTTTTAAAGATGTTTAAATATGTTGTTTTCATATGTAATGATTATCAATTCAATCATAGCGCACTCAAGACATACCAATTTATGGGTGGTAAACATGAAAGCAGAAATAGAACCACACAGTGGTCTTATCTAAAAGTAAATGCTTTGACTTTAATTTCTTTCATTGAAAGTTGTTTTTATCCCTTTATACATTTTAACAATATGTTTCTTATCTTTACTACCCTCGACAATCAGGCAATACTGAGTGCGGATATTATGTCATCAGTTACATATATAGTATCATTCAGAGTGGATTGACTAGAGAGTTAGAAGAGGTAATATGTAATCTATCAAATATTGATGAGTTAATCATTTAGCTTGATGAATTTGAATTGGTCTAATTGTTTTTAAATTTGTAGATTTTTGATAATGATGATGCTTACTTGGTTGCGGACATTAATTTGATCAGAGATTTGTTGGCTAGACATCTTCTTGACTTGTAATAATGCTTATTTCTTCAAGGTAAATATATAGTTCTAACTCTTGATGTCGACTTTTATAGGGTTAATTAGATTGATGAATTGTGTTTCTCTGCCACAAATATACAATGCTCGTTGCTAAGCAAATGAGACAATGACTTTTATGTTTCTCTGCCACAAATGTACAATGATCTAGCCTACAGTGCCCTATATTTGAATAGCCTATGACGCCCTATCTTCAAATATAGGGAGTTGTAGGATACATATAGCGCCTTTCATGAAATAGGGCGTCGTATGCCCTAACATTCTACTCCTATCACATACATACCTCCTGAGGAAGGGTACCAATTGGGTTAAATATAGGGCATAAAAAGTACCTTTTGTAGTAGTGTTTGGTTTGAATCTACTCTTATATTAGCATAGGTCCCTTAGAATTTTAGCATACTTAGTTTGTTTGACCAATTCAAGTAAAGGTATATTGACTTCAATCTTGCTAACATAAAGGCCAAATGGATAGTTATAACATAAGATAAGGTATAGAGAAATAAAGTACAGAAAGAGAAGAAGTCAATGGACCAAAGAGACCCTGGTCAATTTAGTCCTAAGGCTTTAAATTTTATTAAGCATGTAAGCCAGGGACATAAATGTCATTAAGCATAAAGACCAAGGGCAATATGGTCATTGGATTAAAAGGGCCAAACCAGTAGTCAAAAGTTGACTTTGAGCGCGCAGATAGAAAGAGCAGAAAAAGTTGATGCTTATGGGATGGATAACCCAAAGTTAGACCTGGCTCAGTGGGAGCAATTTTATGAGAACGCTGCAGTTAAACGTTCTCATCCTGGAGTAGTGTAAGGATGGGTGAGCCCCTTTGAAGGACCCAGATGTCATTACACAAAAAGATCAAGGGTGAAAATGTCAAGGTTACAATGGGAATTATGAAAAGTTAGGCAGTGTAAGGACATTTTGGTCATTAAGAGAAAGTGTAAGGGCATTTTGGTCATTTGAAAAAGTCAAAGTCAAAGTCAAAAAGTCAACCGTTGACCAAAATGTCGAAAAAATTCACAGATGCCCAAAAGATAGAGTACAACTCACTGATTAATAGAGTTTAGACAGATTTTTGAAAATCGGTCTAGATTTTTATTTATAGAATTTTGAAGATTTAATGGCTGAAAATAATTATTTGAGGTATCAGGAGACATCAATCAGTTGAGTTTAGGGCATAGAAAAATAAAGAGAATTTTATAGTATTTAATAAAATTATTACCTAGTATACGATTAAGGCAATTTTGCCGAAAATCCCTGAAATATAATTTATTTCAAAAATTAATTTTGGATAATCTAGAGGGAAATTTGATGAAAGGAAAAGGGCTAGAGCATCAGTGAAAATTTTAGAAAATTTTAATGCCCTAAAAGTTATTTACCCGTCGGAAATACGTTTTTCAGGGATTTTCAGCAGAATAGATTACCCTGTTAATTTTTAATGAGATCAAGGGGTATTTTGGGGATGATAATTTTACCATATTTAAGAGGAAAATATGGAGATTAAATAAGGAAGAAAATATCTCCAGAAAAGTAGAAAAAGATTTATTGGAATTAACTTGCTTTTACCGGTGAAAGTTATAATCGGTAGAAGTTACCGAAAGGTAACCGGTTTGGTTAGTGTAACCAAGGTTCCCAAACAACTTTTGCACCCATGTGCAGAAAATTATGACACCTTTATGAGAGCCAATAGAAATGAAACAAATGGTGGTGTAGTGTTGCCATATAAGCCATTAGATTAAGCTTAGAAAATAAGATTAAATCTCCACCATCCATTGCATTTGTGAGAGATTAATTAAGTCATATTTTTAGCCTTTTCCTAGCCATTCTTCACGAAATTTGCTGCTTGAAAGTGGCAAGAGAAGACACCATTAACAAGCTAACAAAAGAGGAAGAAGAAGCTTTACATACACAAGGTAAGAGGACTAAACAACCAAACCTATACCTTTTCTTACTCCTTCAACCTCCTCTACCTTTTCTATGGATTAATTTCTTGGTTAATCCTCTCTTTTATGAGATTGGAAAGTTAGGGTTCTTGATTTCAAAATGAAAAAGAGAGGGATTTAGAGGAAATAATTGGTTCCAAAACACTCCTTGAATGTTAAGGAGCATATTGATGTGTGTGTGTGTATATATATATATGTTTGGTTTGTTTGTTGGTTGTTGTTGATAGAAATTTTTGGGAAAACATAAGGTTATGGAGAGATGTTGTCCAAGTGGGGTTTTGAAGATGAGAGTTGTGTTTGAATTATTTGATGCATAGAAAGTGGTTTGGAAGCAAGTAAACTTGAGAAAAGTTGAAAACTCAAAATCCCTTTTATGAATCTGTTTTTCTCGGCTGACCTGAACAAATAGAAGGAGTGGAGTTTTGATGATTCTAATGCTTCCAATGGCTTTAGAAGGCCAAATTATGTAGGGTAAATGTGAGAAAGGGTTTTGGGAAGCATTAGAAACTATAAGAACAAGTTTCAAAGTTGGAAGGTTCTTGAAAGAACAATAATGGGAATATTACGTTTTTGTAGCTTCCTGCATAGTCAGTGGCTTGAGCTTGATGATTATATCCTTGTATGATGTTTAGGAAGCTAAAACAACAAAGAACTCATTGGGAGATTAAGCAAGAAAGTATTCAAGTTTCATGAGAATTCCAAGTGAAAAGGAAAGCTAAGACAAAGAGGTAGCAAAACCTTCTAACCTTAACTAAGTTGTTTTGAAAATGTGTATGAATTTATGCATGACTTGTATTGAAAATTTATGATGATTGAAAGTGTGAATATGTGCTTTTGTGTGCTATGGCCGTATGCATTTAATTGTTACATGTTGCACTTTTATGAATTCACACTTATATTTAAAGTTGTCATGCAATTTTATAAATTGTGTTGGAAAGTTTTGCTATTAGGATTTCCAAAAATCTCATTATCCCCCAACCAACCATGTAGGTAGAAGTTCATGCAAGGGTAAGAGCAAAATGAATGGTGATTCAACAAGGCATAATGTTGTGCTTTTATGTATTAAAGCTATGTGTGATATTAGAAACTTATGTTTAAGTTTGTATGTAGTTTGTAAATTGAACCTCTACATATGTGATAGTCAAAGAGAGGTGAAAGCATGCTTTGAATTAGGCTAATGCATGTTTAATTATGAACAAAAGAAGAAAGCAAATAAGCATGCCTAAAGGAAGAAAAAAGGGAAATGATAGGGATGTATATGGTGCAGTAAGGTTGATCAAACCCCCAACTTTGGTATGACGTGAAACATGGCAAATGAACTCCAAATGAAAGGAAATTTTCTAGAACAATATTTCATGTTGCAAGCTTTAAAACAAGCTAAAGAACACTGTAATTAGAGTTTTGTACGAGGTGTTATGATATTCCAAATTTGGCGAAAAATCACAGAAAAATCTGGGAAAAAAGAAAAATTACCAAATGAACAGTGAACCTTTATGTAATAAACTGATTCAATTGGGCAAGTTTCTGATCCAATGAGGATTTTGTAAGCTTCAAATAGAAATTGGAACCAAATAGAAATTAGTTAAGAATTTTCAAAGTTGGGCCAAAATTCTGTGAATAGTGACATGAACAGTAACCTCAAAACTTAAAGATTTTATTTTCCATTCTTGGGTTACTCTAAGTCATTCAAGGCCTAAAAATGGTTCGATATTGATTTAAAATGAAGATAAGAGAGTTAGATAAGGTGTGTTACACTTGTTTGGTATCAGAGCAAAAGGTTTAAGATTTGATTTGACTTGTAATGAAATATATGCATTATTATTTACTAAGTTGTGCATTGTTAAATGATATGTTGTACACTAGTAGTCAACATGCAATGCTTGATCATATTAAATGCTAAGTGTTATTGTATGTTAGTTATGTTCCATATCCATGAGTTTATAAATAAACTTGACTACCTAAATATGAAAGAGAAGGAGCTAGTACAAGAACTACCAGAATATGCAGGGGATAACTGATATGAAGGTCTAATTTTGATAAGATTGCTTCTCTGTAGCACATACTGGATGCTAACACCCGAGGACTCTAAGAGTACACTACTCTTCATGGACAAGGGTATCGGTTAGCATATATCTAGATGAGCTAGAGAGGCATATGAGCTGGATCAGATTGTCTAGAACCTGTAAGCCCGGCAGAGATGCTGGTACCGAAGGAAGAGCTCCTAGTAGGAGAAGAGGATCCAGAAAGGTAAGAGAACCCCATATACACTTTATCTGGATCAGGATCTACTACGATATTATCGTCTCGAGGTTCAAGCAAGATGCAGAGGCAACCAAAAGATCAAAGTTTAAACTACAGAAATTGTCCAGAGGAGATAGTTTACTGGAAAGCCAAACGCCGTAAATGGATTAAGTCGAACATAACTTGGAATTGAATACCCATAAAATTATAGAACTACCTTTCTCCTCAAAGATGAAGATTTTATTTAGCCGAATAGAAAGGGCTAGAGAGGCCTTTGAGCTTGATTAGCTGTAGAAGGCGCAGTAGGGACTTCCTCCTAAGTTGAGATTGAAGTTAAAGAGCCCCTTAGTGCTATTTCGGTAGTCGGAGTATTCCTGGAGGTATTTTTAAAAGAGATCAGCGGATTACCTCTAGAGAGAGAGGTGAAGTTTGCTATTGATACAGCACTAGGAACAAAACCCAATTTCCAAGATTCTGTACATAATGGCTTCAATTGAGATAAAAGAGGTAAGAAAGCAGATAGAGAAGCTATTAAAGAAGGGTTTGTTAGATCCAATATTTCACCCTGAGAAACCCCAGTTCTTTTTATGAAAGGAAAGGCATGAGTTTTAGATTGATCTCATATCAAACTATCACTAGCTCCTAGTTAGAGCTAACGACATTTCTAAGATGGCTCTCTACACTAGATATGGATACTATGAATTTCTAATGATGCCATTCGCTTTAACGAAAGCCCTTGTACATTTCATGGACTACATGAATTATGTATTTTGGCAACATTTGGACCAGTTTGTTGTAGTCCTATAAATAATGTTATAGTGTACTCTAGATCTTTAGAGGAATATGAAAGGTATCTGAGAATTGTATTAACTGTTTTGAAAGAAAAACAATTATATGCTAAGCTCAGTAAGTTCTAGTTATTAAAGGTGAAATTCCTAGGATAGGTGATCTCTCAGGAAGGAGTCGCTGCAGACTACGTTGAGTAAAGGCAGTACTGAGATGGAATCGGCTTAGGACAGTAAGAGAAGTGGAATTCCTAGAGCACGTGATCTCTCCGGAAGGCGTCACAGTAGACTACACCAAGCAAAGATAGTACTGAGATAAGATCTGCCTAGGTCAGTAACCGAAGTCAAGAGCTTTCTGGGCCTAGCAAATTATTACAGATATTTTATGCAAAACTTTTGTTGGATTGCCTTGCTGCTAACTATGCTTACTAGAAAGAACCAAATTTTTTCTGTGAAATGACAAGAACAATTATACACATAATCTAGAACTAGCAGCGATAGTTTATGCTTTAAAGATATGGAGGGACTATTTATATGGAGCAACTATCAAGCTGTACTATGATCATAAGAGTCTCAAGTATTTATAAGATTAGAAAGAGTTGAACTTGAGACAATGACGTTGGATGGAGTTGCTCAAGGACTACGATTACTGAATAATGTATCATCTGAGCAAAGTGAAGGTAGTTACTAATGTTTTTAAATAGAGAGATAGAGCAGGTGGTTATGATGATGATAAACGAGCAAAAGTTGATATAGAACCTCAGAGATTGGGGTATACTGAGTTAGTTATAGCTAGAAGATATGGAATCACTCAGATCCCATTAACATAGAGGATGAGATCAGGGAAGCTCAACAAGAGGATCAGTTTGCTCAGAACTTAGAGGCTTGGATGAGTCAAGGAGGAGCTAAATAAGTTAAGCAAATCTCTGAGGGAATAATTAAGTTCAAAGATAGATATTATATCCCTCCAAAGCCTGCTTAGAGGCAGATGATACTAGATGAGATTGAGTCTTACCTCTGTAAATAAGATAGAGGAGATGATCATGGAAAGAATCTCCGATAGTCCAGTAACATTCGAGGTTATTAAACATCCTAAGTTATGGTTGAGCTAGGATATGATCGTATGTTGGATAAAGTACATGTTATCGGAGATAAAGTTCTATACATTAGAATCATCCACAAGTTCAAAGAATTACAGAAGCAAAGAGACAGGATAGGTATATTAATGAAAGCCTATTTGGTGATTCTAATGCCAGAGGTAAATACAGGTATACAGTATGAGTAGTTGAAGTACAGTTATGATGCAAAAGTGCTATTTTGGGCTATAATTTATGACATCTAAGTATGAGAATGAGTTGGATAGACGTTGAATAAGTTTCAGTTAATTTTCTAAAGAAATTAGAAAGTAGACAGTACCAGAAGTATTAGAGTTGCTGAAAGGCTTTATGATTATTAACAATAAGCCAGATAGACAGTGTTGACACATAGTCGCAGCAGCAGTTTCAGTAACCACAATAGACTTTCCAACTTAAGTTAGCCCAAGTTCAGCAGCAATAAAGGCATAGTACTAGCAGCGTAGTTTGAGGATACTTCGTGATGAATTATCTGCTAGTATATAAGCTTAAATCTTTACATGATGAAAGATTCCTATGAGAATAAATTGTAAAGTTGAAATGACCATGGACTTGGTTAAGGAATCTTAAGAACCTACTAAAGGGAAAGTTGAGTAGTATATCATAATGATACAAATGATAAGAAATAGAGAAAGAAGTGATATAACACACCCCAAAATAGTAAAGGCAAGTAATGCAGAACTTAGAGATGCCTTGTGTAATGAGATTTAAACTAGTGATATTTCACTATGTTTCCAGGCATCGCAAAAGGGTGTGATTCTCAGGCCAAGTGTGTAAATGAGAAATGAAGTTCTCATCAGTAAATGCCACTGCTAAATAAGTAAGAAAGCTAAGAAAGGTTCTCTGATTGGGACAAGGTATGTTGCGTTATGATGAGAAGAGGAAGTACCCAACAGAAAGCATACAAGAGAATGCTTTAGCCAAAAAGTTATCTCTCTAGAGTTTGGGATGGTGATTTTTCCTATTCTATCACCATAATTAGGCAAGCCACTTCCAGATAGACAGGAAGAAGAGCAGAACCATGATAGACAGGGATCAAGTGGGACTAGTCGCTGCTGTTAGGCAAGCTACTTCTTGATGACAGGGAGAAGCATATTCCTGATAGACATGAATCAGATAGAGCTCCAATGGGAAACCATTGTGAGCTTCTCATGTTGTCCCACAAGAGAAAGAAAGTAGTAAAAGCAAGACATATGGAATAAACCATTTCCAATACAAAAAGAGAGGAAAAGAGATAATAACAGTCAGGGATAGAATCCCTTGAATTGCTGGGTACCAGTTATACCAGTAAGATGAACAGAATGCAAGTCCTCTATCTGCAGTGTCGTAGTAATGATCAGAAAAGAAGTAATAAGGATTGTTGAATCCTGAGATATAGTAGATTGGCATAGAATAGACGTTAATGAATCAATGTCTAAGAGTTCAGACAGTATAACAAAAGAGATGTGGCATGAGAAATATAAGCTAAGAAGCATGAAAGGAAAAGAAAAGGCTTTAGTGAAGTGCAAGAGGAAAATAGGATTGAGCAAGGCCTAAAAAGACATGTTAGCTTCTATGATTAATCTTGGAGAATTATCAAACTAGCTACCATTGAGGATATACGACTTAACCTTAGCTTATGTTCGATGGTCTAAGGGTTCCAAAGAGTAAAATGGCTCTCGTATCAGAAGTTCCAGAGATAAGAAGAGGTGATATGCCTCAAGAAGAGCAATAGAGCTCTTAAGGTCTGCATACCCAGTTAAAGCAAGCAAAGAGCCTTTATAGCTCAGAGTCATAAGCGTTATGCTGCTCTTTGGCATAGGATAATGAAATGACCAGGGGCTAAGATTAAGATAAAAAGGCATCCTCACAATGGTTAGCTAGTATAGAGAGAGAGTATCCTTGATTATTTCTATAGATAACTGAATATCAATCAAGATGAGCTTATTCCCAATTCCTCAAGAAAGAAAGTAAAGAGCAAAATTGTAAGTCCTGAATTAGTGATCGTCAAGCCAGTTATAGAGAAAGATAAGTTGAGAAGTTAAGAATATCAGAAAGCTTCACATATTGAAGCTTAAAGCCTCCAATATAATGAGTAATTGACCAAGAGGTTAGTTAAATAATGTGAGATGTAGAAGGTAAAGTAAAAGTTTCTTTGAACTATAAAAGCACGGAAGAACCAAGGGAAGTGAGAAATCTTAAAAGTTCCCTATTGGAGTGCTGAAGTTCAGAAAGAAAAGTGATAACTCAAGGGAGTATTGGTTTCTTTAAAGCCTATTATGAGGCTATAAGTATGAGTTAAGAAAGGAATAAAGACCGAGAACCCTATAAATTATACGAACTCACCAGGTATTGAAAGAAAAGACTTAAGGGTGAGTTTAAGGCAAAGATACAGAAAAAGAAACAAATAATAAAAGTCAGGAAAGAATGAGGATGACCAAATGAAGTGACCATTGAAATTTAGGGAATAAATAAGATTGCCTCAGAGATTTTATTTTTCAAAAAGTAATGGTCATTTAGCAGAGATCAAAAACATCTAGTGAAGAGAGAAATTGGCATGATTCTGAGACAAGTCAGTAATTAATTCATGCCAATAAGAGAAGATGATCATTAAAGTTGAGGTTGGAAATCAAATACCTTTGAGGGTATCTCCAATTTTAAGGCATAAAGAGATGTATAGAATGTTTAAAGATGAAAGAATAGTTATTGCTTGGCCTTACCTCCGAATCTGAGTCACATGTACTAGGAATTTCTTGTTTCCCAGCTAAAAGGAAAGATCCTACAACAGATAATTATAAAGGTATTTTGGCAAGAGCTAGTGCCAAAGAAAGTATGTAGGGAAACAGAAGAAAAGATGAAAGTTAAGAGCTTAGAGTTAATAAATCATATGTATAACTTCGAGGAATAAATTTATTTAAGGGGGAGAAATGTAATATCCACCCTTTTCTGTAAATTGACATAGAGGCCAAACGGATCGTTATGAGATAAGACAAGGTCCAGAAAAATAAAATACAGAAAGAGAAGGTGTCAATGGACCAAAGAGACCCTGGTCAATTTAGTCCTAAGGCTTTAAATTTTATTAAGAATGTAAGCCAGGGACATAAATGTTATTAAGCATAAAGACAAAGGGTAATATGCTCATTGGATCAAAAGGGTCAAACCAGTAGTCAAAAGTTAACTTTGAGCCCACAGATAGAAGGCAGAAAAAGTTGATGCTGATGGGTTGGATAACCCAATGTTAGACCTGACTCAGCGGGAAAAATTTTATGAGAATTTTGTAGTTAAGCTTGCTTACCCTGGAGTAGTGTAAGTATGGGTGACCCCCTAGGAAGGATCCAGATGTCATTACATGAAAAGATCAAGGGTGAAAAGGTCATGGGTAAAATAGGAATTATGAAAAGTTAGACAATGTAAGGACATTTTGGTCATTAAAAGAAAGTATAAGGGCACTTTGGTCATTTGCCAAAGTCAGAGTCAAAAAGTCAACCGTTGACCAAAATATCGAAAAAATTCACAAATGCCCAAAAGATAGAGCACAACTCACTGATTAACAGAGTTTTGACAAATTTCTGAAAATCGACCTAGATTTTTATTTATAGAATTCTGAAGACTTAATAGCTGAAAATACTTATTAGAGGTATCAGGAGAGCTCAATCAGTTGAGTTCAGGGCATAGAAAAATAAAGTGAATTTTATAGTATTTAATAAAATTATTGCCCATGTACGATTAAGGCGATTTTCCTGAAAATCGAGAAAAAAGACCCGAAAATCCCTGTAATATAATTTATTTCAAAAATTTATTTTGGATAATCTAGAGGGCAATTTGATGAAAGAAAAAGGCTAGAGTATCAATGAAAATTTTAGAAAATTTTAGTGCCTTAAAAGCTATTTACCCGTCGGAAATACGTTTTTTCAAGGATTTTCGGCAGAATAAGATTACCCTGTTAACTTTTAATGAGATCAAGGGGTATTTTGGGGATGTAATTTACCATATTTAAGAAGAAAATATGGAGATTAAATGAAGAAGAAAATATGCAGAAAAGTAGAAAAAGATTTATTGGAATTAAATTGCTTTTACCGATGAAAGTTGTACTAGGTAGAAGTAATCGATTGGTAACCGGTTTGGTTAGTGTAATCGAGGTTCCCAACAGATTTTTATACCCATGTGCAGCCCATTATGACACTTTTATGAGAGCCAATAGAAATGAAACATGTGGTGTGGCCATATGAGCCATTAGGTTAAGCTTAGAAAGTAAGATTAAATCTCCACCATCCATTGTATTTGTGAGAGATTAATTAAGTCAGATTTTTAACCCTCCTAGCCATTCTTCATGAAATTTGCTGCTAGAAAATGGCAAGAGAAGATTCCATTAACAAGCTCACAAGAGGAAGAAGAAGCTTTACATACACAAGGTAAGAGGACTAAACAACCAAACCTATACCTTTTCTTACTCCTTGCAACCTCCTGTACCTTTTCTATGGATTAATTTCTTCGTTAATCCTCTCTTTTATGAGATTGGAAAGTTAGGGTTCTTGATTTCAAAATGAAAGAGAGAGGGATTTAGAGGAAATAAATGGTTGCAAAACACTCCTTGAATGTTAAGGAGCATATTGATGTGTGTGTATATATCTTTAATTTATTTGTTGGTTGCTGTTGGTTGAAATTTTTGGGAAAACCTAAGGTTATGGAGAGATGCTGTCCAAGTGGGGTTTTGAAGAGGAGAGTTGTGTTTGAATTATTTGATGCATAGAAAGTTGTTTGGAAGCAAGTTCAAGCAAGTAAATGTGAGAAAAGTTGAAAACTGAAAATCCCTTTTATGAATCTATTTTTTCCGGCTGACATGAAAAATAGAAGGAGTGGAGTTTTGATGATTCTAATGCTTCCAATGGCTTTAGAAGGCAAAATTGTGTAGGGTAAAGGTGAGAAAGGGTTTTGGGAAGCATTCAAAACTATAAGAACAAGTTTCAAATTTGCATGGTTCTTGAAAGAGCAATAATGGGAATATTACGTTTTTGTAGCTTCTTGCATAGTTGGTGGCTTGAGCTTGATGATTATATCCTTCTATGATGTTTAGGAAGTTAAAACATCAAAGAACTCATTGGGAGATTAAGCAAGAAAGTAATCCAGTTTCAAGAGAATTCTAAGTGAAAATGAAAGCTAAGACAAAGAGGTAGCAAAACCTTCTAACCTTAACTAAGTTGCTTTGAAAATGTGTATGAATTTATGCATGACTTGTATTGAAAATTTATGATGATTGAAAGTGTGAATATGTGCTTTTGTGTGCTATGGTCGTATGCATTTAATTGTTACATGTTGCACTTTTATGAATTCACACTTATATTTAAAGTT
>JANTPZ010091021.1:0-27433 GCA_025593235.1 Vachellia pachyceras | reverse complement strand
TTTCCTACTGTTTCCTTTTTTTTCATCTTTCCTACTTTTTCTTTATTTCTATTTCCTCTCTCGTACTTTTTCTTTTTTCTCTTTCATATTTTCTACTTTTCATTCTTTATCTTTCCTCTTTCTTATGAACTTTTTTGTCTCGGAATCCGTAAAAGCTAATAACTTCCCAAACATATCGAAATCTGTAAAAGCTATTTTCTAAAATCTATTCTCCAAAACTTAGGTTTTCCCTTGGAATCTGTAAACGCTATTTTTAAAATAGCTTCCAAACAAGCCCTAAGTTATACCAAAACGAAAGAAAGAAACTCACGAGAACAACGGAGTCGCGAGCAGCAATGTAGACAATATCAGCACATGAGACGATGGTAGGGCAGGCTTGTTCCACCTGAGATTTGATTTCATCAATCACTTCATAACCTCTAATAGATCCATTGTTGGGACGTGCTGTCTTCTCTCCTATGAACGTGGAAGTGTCATCCAGCAATATCGACGCATCGCAACCCTGCAGTAATTCCCCCACCATATAATATTAAGCATTAATTATTTGTATAAATTTAAAGATATTAAACGTTCTTGGAGATATAGAGAGCAATCTATTTATGAGGTCAAGCCAGATTGAAGGAAAGTATAATTAGGAAGAACTTTGTTTCAATGATTCAGTAATTTCCAGTAGTTTTTGTAAATATTTGGAAACCTGAGCAGCAACAAAAAAAAAGGGTGAGTAAATTAAATTTTTAAGGTACTAGAAATTAGATCCGTTATTAAACAAACTCTAGCTGTGGTTAAACCTGGTCAACCTAGTCATAATATAAAAATAATGTAAGTTAATTGAAAGATATTATAATATTAATATATAACCATGAAAAGAGTAACTTTTAAATGAAAAATACATGAATCTAAAAATAAATGGAATATCCATGTATAATTAAACCACACATAATGTCATAAAAAAGAAAACAACACAACTATGACAAGCTTCTATTTTAAACAACCTTGTTTCAGGCTCATCAAGAGAACTAAAAATATAAAATTCAGCCCGGTTAACCCATCCAAAACTCTTGATGAACTAACTAGAAGATTCACCGACTCACTGATATAACCAGTCGACTCAATTAGGTTTTGAGGTCATGGTAAATACATATAAATCATTTATGTATCATTCTCTTCCTGTTTATTCTATATCATTGATAAAAACAACCCTTTTTTACACATAACTAGTTAAACATGAACATTCATGACAAGAATGGAAAAGTCAATTGGTAACTTCCTTACGCTAAGAAACATTGTACATCACAATATAACTCCCTAAGACATAGGTCACATGACTGAATGATGAGTTCTTTGTATTTCCTGATTGGAGTAATATCATGGCCAAGTTGTATGGCTATGTGAACATTTATCTTTGAATTTTCAAAAATATAAGAATGTTAGCTTGGTGAAAATGATCTACATAAAAGCATAGATTCAAATTTGGCACGATTCACGAATTTTCAGCTAGATCCTATAGAGAAAATTTCTATCATTTGTTTCGATCCACCGACAACTATATATGTCCTTCACACTTGTAGTCAACAAAAAACAACCACGAATCAAAACAAAAACATGAAATCTTTTTTAACTCGAGAATAAAAAGGACTAAGGGAGGGGGCCAGAGCGAGCGAGAGAGAGAGAGATATTTACATTGACAAAACAGTCATGAAAGAAGAGACGAAGCAGACCAGCTCCAAGAACAGGCTGTTTGGAAACAACTGATTCAACAACAGATCTCACAATGGGAAAAAGATTTGGACAAGTCTTGTGATAGAAGTTCTGACGTAGTGAATGAGCCGAAGAGGCTCCCACGACGAGAACCAGGAATAAAGATAAGGCAACGAGGGCAAAAGAACATGAAGAAGAAGAAGAAGAGCCATTATTTTAGCTCTGTGAAGAAGCTTCACACTGTTCTCAAAATAGGGTTGGTTTGATTAGACAAACAATATATGCAGATATAAGGAAACAATGGCAATATATATACAAGTGTGAGTGTGTGCATGCGATTATAACAGTTTTACGTGTGGGAAATTCGGATTTAAGTTGACTGACTGAAAAGGCTAATATGCAGCTACTATTATTTATTACTACTACAAAAGCAAGCGGGACCAAAAATTCAAATCATGATGTATTTCTATTTATTACACACTACTGCACTCAAACGCTTAGCTGGATATTAAGATTATCCTAAAATGGTTTGTTTAGACTTTAGAATCTTGATGGCAAATTGAGAGACTAAAGAATCAATGACAACATCAAACCTTATCCGGTCAAGTGGAGTGACTATATCTTATTTTACTTTATCAACCACTAAGTCTATAGAAATATTGTTAATCAAAAGTTTCTTTCAATAACCCGTTGATTACTTCTTTGGTCGTCTTATTAACTTTTGGATTACTTCATAGTGTGTCCATTTGAAAATATGGTAGATAAGTACTTTTACGTAAGTTGAGATAAATATGTGGAGGAGATTATCTTATTTTACGGAAAAACACTGTTGAACGTGCTTCTAGGAAGTAGATAAACTTTTCCAAATAAGCATAGTATATGATCTACCTTCTCATTTTATACTGTGCCTAAACACTTGGCTAAATGTTAAGATTGCCTTGAAATGGTTTGTTTAGAATTTTGATATTTCTTTTCTATTTTTGCTTATTTCTTTCTATGTCTATCTAAAATGTTAAAATTGTGCAGGTGTGTATCGATATGAATTATATGTGAATAGTTTTTTGTAGGCAAGGGCTAGAAGAATATGAAAGAATATGCTAGAATAATCTGTTGTTCAAAAATTTATAGATTTAATAATTAATAGATATAAATCAATATATTACTAAAGCATATGATTGTATAACTTCTTAATAGAGCCTTGAGTAATATGAGGTTATCACTAGTTAATTTAAAAAATTTAAGCACACATTTTTGTTAATTAAGGTTATCATTTGTTCAAAGCGATTTTTTTTGGGCATGAAATAGTATTCTAAGCAAATTAGTGTAACTGCTTTGGAAAATTATTAATAGGTCGAAAATTAATTTGAAGAATAAAGAATTGATATTATCATGAAAGAAGGGTTCATGAATGAGATATGATCACAAGACATACAATGACCTATATTAATATCTATCTGCAACACCGACAAAAACCCAAGGATTAATGGGAAAATTGGGTATAAGTCCCCATTGCAAATTAATGGCAAAATATGACCTTTCAAATTATGTAACTGAACATCTACGTTAAATGCAATTGAGCTTATGTAATTAACCTTTACTATATGCAACTAAACTTCCAGATATATGCATCTAAGCTTCCAAAAGGGTGCAATGACAGGTTCCATTCTCTAATTAATTTATCAATGAGGGATTCATCCCTAACTCCCTATGATTAATTATCCCATCAAAATATATAGAACATAAAACCAGATTTCTACACAAATAAAATAGGTTAATAAAACCAAAGCCAAAATTATTAATTACCCCTCCAAAGAAAATAAAATTTATATTTCTCTGAACAAAATATTCATGGTTCTCCGTGAGGGCATCAAACCATTGGGTTTTTGGCAAGTGGAATGAGTTGGACTTTATATATATATATATATATATATATTCTCTTAATGAGCCTAAAACCATATTGTTGAGTCTAAAAAATATCAATATATCATACTTTATATTTTAATAACTCTGTTTTGTTCAATTAAGTATATTTATATGAATATTTATTTACTTATGTATTAATGCCCTTTTTATGTAAATGTTATTTTAATCGAGATGTTGGATCTTGGGATGACTCAAACTACGGACCCTTTCTTAACCAGTTTATTGACCGGTCATATTATTAAATGAGCTCAACAACAAACAGTGTAGGAGGACCAACATGGAACGCGTTGGTTTGAGATATATCTATCAATCTATTGTATTGCCCACATGCTGTTAGTCGTCCCCATGGCTGAAGGTAAGAAGTACACAATCTGTTAAAGCACCTCACAAAGAATTAAATGAGCTCAACAACAAACAGTGTAGGAGGACCAACACGGACACGCGTTTGTTTGAGATATATCTATCAATTTATTGTATTTATTCCCTACGTATCTCATCATCTTGCCTCTCGTGTTGTGTTGTTAGTCGTCCGCATGGCTGGGGGTAAGAAGTACACAATCTGTGAAAGCACCTCACATAATTAAAATGAAGGTAAGAATTAGTAAATAAATAAATAAATAAATAAAAATCAATGCAACAAACATAAAAGTAAAATATGGTAAAGAAGTTACAGGATTGACAAATTAGCCCTAAGTCCTACATATATAAAAACTCTCTGATATCTTTATTGTCCAAGTCGAAGGGATATGTCTTAGGCCCACAACCCCTGGTGCAATAGTTGTTACATGAAAGTCAACCTTTCTAGTTGTAGCTAGTGGAATAGTTGTAATGAAGAAAATTTTGTGTTCGAAAAGCACGATAAAGATTATGAGTGTTTAAAATTATAATACGGAAGAAAACATAAGATAATGCAAGAATCTTTGTCAAATTAACAAGACCGGCAACATCATCGCTTGGGAAAGGGACGACTGTATTTTCTTCCCCCACTTGAATACAAGTAACATTTATTTTAGAGGGTGGTCGCATGTGGGTACATAAGAGCATTAGCAACAAATCGCACCGTCCGAGATCGGGGCCAAAAGGTGCCAACTCACTAGGTGGATTGCAACTATCTTTAGTGCTTGGAAAACAAGGTGAATGTTGTACGAGAGAAATGGAATGATTAAGTGAAGGCAAAATCAATGTCAGTATAATTTGTAATCAACTACAAACGTGATATATGTGTTCTTGTTGAACCTGTCCAATTTACATATAAGAGACCATAGACTTCATCTCCTCACGAATCTCAGACAATTGGGGGTATTTGGCAAAGCTTCTGAACACTCCAAAAATACGTTCAACAGTGTTTTTCCACAAAACGAGATAATCTCATTCACACATTTACCTCGTAAATGGTAAAAGCACTTTTCCACCGCTTTTCCAAACGGACTAATAGCTCCTTAGAAAGTGAACGACAAAGCTTTAGCTCGAGCTTTCCTCATACCTTGTAACATCCTGAATTTTATTTAGGAATTATTTTGTGATTAAGAGATAATAATTTCAGTTTCAATTGTGTTCTCTGTCATCTGGGGACTTTCATCATGATGAACCATTGTCATAAGAAGGAATTTGCTCTCGAGTTCCATTCTTCGCGGCAATCTTTCTTCAAGCAACGAAGTTGCTCTCGGGACACCTTTGTTACCTTGTAACATTTGGTTTCGCTGCGACCAACCTTCAACTTTAGGTGAATTTACTGGTCTTGTGGCAAGTTCATCGCGATGAACCATTTCTTTCACCCAGTAAACTCCTTTTTGTCAATGTAAGTGAGACTAAGTAAACATGTGCTAATCACGTGGGGGGTATTATAATACCCCCATCCCCCGTCTATGCCTTATTTCTCGATCTTTCTCCTTCTTCCTTCTTCTCCAGCCAGCATCATCGAGGAGCTCTGTTAGGGTAAAGTTTAGGGATCATTTAGGTAAGCGAAATCTCTTCTTTTTCACATCTTCTTCATGGAAGTTGTTCTAGGTAGTTTTCTCTTTCTAATGGTTGTGTTTCGTGCTGGATAGAGGATATTTTTGGGTTAGGGTTTTGATGAAGCTTTGAGTTTCAATAATGCAAGGTCATGGGATGTAGAGGAATGTTTATAGATGATTTTAATTAGTTTAGATTTTTGATTTGGGCTCATTATGATTTTACAATGATTTTTCTTTGATTTTAGACTCAACACTCACTATTTTAGACTTAATAACCAATCAAAATGCTGTTGAGCAATTTATTTGTGTTTGGAAATACCATTAGGTGACCAAAGTATGAATGAGCTTTATTTAAAGTCACATATTATTGTTTTGGGTATTATTACACTAATATGTAATTAAATTAATTGTGTATATTGACTTTGTTTTGCATGACTTAAGCTTTTGGTTGTAGATTGCGGTGATAGTGTACTATTACTTTGGCATAAGGTAACCGCTTTTAATTTATTATGCATGTTTGGGACATGCTTATGAGTGATTTTGAATTTCTTTTGACAAAAAGTTATTATTTGATAAACCATGCATTAATATTATTAAAAATGCATTGTGAAATATGGAGGCAAAGAAGTGATATGTCGAAATGGCAATTTGTGCCAAGCTTTTGATAAATATTCTATTGAGACTTTTGAGCATAAAGCTATTGATTGGGAAGTGTTGTTGCATATTAGTATGTGTATATATATTGTTGATGGCAAATTGTGCATATGTTTTACTTGAGCTTTAGAAAAATAATTGATGAGACTTTGGGGAGAGGTGGATGCGGTTATTGAAGGGAGGTTATTCAAGAGGAATTAAGGGGAGTGAATATTTAGCATACTTAAAGAGGAAATAAGGTTCGGCTAATACACCGGATGATCCTTGGTCCATTGTGTTACGAAGGCTCTTGACACCCAGTTGATGATAAGGGGAGAACCCACGGTCCGAGCTTGCTTATGAATTTGATCAGTCCACATCACTTGAACAGTTATCTTTCTAGGTAGCTAACAGTTATATGGGTCATCTTCAGCCTATAGGTTCAGTCAGAGGAAATAAGGTGGGGAGCTATAAGGGAGACTCGGTGAATAAGAAAAGTGATCATGTTATTGTTGATCCAATTGATCTTGTGATTAGTATGATAAATTCACTATGAACACAATAATGTTGATAATTATATATGTCTTGTGAAATGTGATAAAGATGTATGCGACCAGTTTGAAAAATGGAGTATTACTTGGGAAATTGTTTTTATATACAATTAATTCTCTATCTCTCATAAGCACTCACTTGTTGTAATATTTCAAATTTTGTAAATGGAAATAAAGGTCAAACTGATAAATTATGAAATGATTTAAGGCCCATATATAAGAAAAATAGAAAGGAAAATGCCTATAGACAAGAAAGATCAAATTGACTAAGTCCCTAGTATTGAGAATTCTAAGTAAAAATGACTAAAGATTAAATGGTCATTTGGCACAAATGAGAAGGGTAAAATGTTCATTTTGATTAAAAAGACTCAAGCATAAAATGTCATCAAATAATAAAGATATTTTGGTAATTTGGTCAAAAGTCAACAAAAAATCAAAGTTGACCAAAAAGTTAGTCAACCCAAAAGTCAAAGTTGACCGAAAGTCAAAGTCAACCAAGGGTAAGTTTGGAATTAAGAAAAAGTAGAAAAAGTGATGGCATTTTGGTAATTATGTGAGAAGAAAGAAAGATAGTGGCATTTTCGTAATTATGGACAAAGTATAAATGCAACGGCATTTTTGTAATTAAGGGTTTTTAGAGGATTAGAAGACAGAGAAATAATTATTCGAGGTAGCAGGAGTCCTCAAACGCTGGAGACCAGAATTGAGAAAAGTTTAGTTGGGTCATAAAGTGTTTGATAAAATTATTACCCGGCATCTGGTGCGAGCAGTTTCAAAGTACGGAGAACAACAGTGCCCGAAAGCCTGAAAAAGTATTTTCTTAGAAAATTAATTACGGAAAATCCGGGAAGAATTTTGAGGAATAGAAAAGAGATGGAGAATCAGGGAAAAATATAGAATTTTTTATGTTCTTAAGTCAAATTGGCCGCCGAAAGCCTGTTATACGGTGTTGCACGCAAATCGAGGAATCCTGGCGAGTTACAAGAAAAACCCGGAGATGCTTTGGGCTAGGACATGATGCCATCTAGGCAAAGAGGCCTAGGGAATGGTGCCACATGAGAGATAAAGCCTCTGGAAAAGTAAAAGAGAAAGTTACCCGAGTAAAGGTTACTTTACGGAAATGCGTGCTACCGGATCAAGTAACTGGCCAGGCAGATGCCCAGTCAGCCCAACTAGACCAGCAAAGGAAGTCTGAAAAACACTTTTTCATCAAGCAATGGCCCAAGGACAAGTGGCACTCTCTCCTCTAAATATTATCCAACTTGGTCCCCAAGTTTCAATTAACACCACACAATATTTCAAGAGCATTCTAATTAAGCTAAACTATTCATTTCCTCTCCCTCAAAACCGTCCTCTCCCTCTCTCTCTTAGATCTGAAATTCTCTCCTTTCTCTCTTGCCAAAAACACCATCTTCAAGCTTCCAAGGAGAAAAAGAGAGCTAGCACTCACAAGGTAACCATTCAAGCTCTCAAATCTTCATCTTTTATCAATCTAGCAACCCTTTACTACCTTCTTCTTGGTTTGTTTTCTTGAATGATCCTCTCTTTTAGAAGATGATGGCTAGGATTTCAAGAGTTGAAAATGGAAAAGAGAAGGCTTTAAAGGTGGTAAATGGTTGCAAGTTGTTTCTTGAGTAGTAAAAGCTATGTTGTTGTTTGTTGTTGGTTGCTTGAGTTGTTGTAAAAATCATGGGAAGCTCCATTTTATGGGGAGGTGCTGCCCAAATGTCGTTTGGCCTAAGGGGAGGTGTATTTGAGTTGATCAATGTTAAGAAAAGGGGTTTTTGAAGCAAGAAAACACATGGTTACAAAAACAAAGTTTGAAAACCCATTTCCCCCTTTTATTGCTGTTTTCAGCCAAGCAAAGAAAAAATAGAAGGGCTGTGATTTTGGGTGTTTTGATGGTTCCATTGGTTTTAAAATGATGTTTTGTGTAGGGTAAAGCTAAGAAATGGATTTTAGAAGCCTTGAGGGCCATAAAAACCACATCTTGAACTTGTAGGACTCTTAGAAAACCAAAAGGGGGTTTTGTGCGTTTTTTCAAGTTTTGTTGCATCTTGATGATGAATATGGATGTTATACCATGATTTTTAGAGTTTTAAGATCTCCAAGAGCATCTTTGAAAAAGATTTAAGAACAGTTTGAAGTTGGGTAAAGGAAAGCAAAGTAAAGGTAGCAAGACTATTAATCTCCTCTTATATTTATGAAAATGAGTTGTGAATGCTACATGAACTTTTATTATGATTAAAGTGCATAGTTTGTGTATGAAATGTGACTTTTATGCTATGACCATATGCTTGATAAAGTGTATTTTGATGTGTCACATGCTTATATGATCATACACATGCATCAAAGTTATGTATGCACATTAACAATGTTTTGATTATGTAGTTTTGCTATTGGGATTCCCAAATCTCATTCCCCAACTAACCATGTAGGTGCAAGGTCAAGTAAGGGTAAGGAAAAGATTATTGATGCATAAAGTTGATCTTGCTTGCTTGGTTTTGTGTAAATATTTGAGTTGTTAACTCTCTTGAAGTAGTTGTTAAGATTGTAACCCTAAATCTCTACAAGAAGTACAACATGAATATGTGATTATGCATGTATGAAAATAGGCTAAAACTAACAAGGAATGGTAAGGGAATAATTATGCATGTTATGTTAGACTGGCTATCATCCAAGAGGGGGGTGAATTGGGTGTCATAAAAATTTTCGTTAAATCAAAGACTAAACAAAAACCAAGTTATTGAAAGAAAGAGCATAGCAGAGAAGATGAACACAGAGATTTATCCTGGTTCGGTCCTCCTGACCTACGTCCAGTCCTCAGAGCTCCTCTGAGATTTTCCAATCCACTAACAACAATAACATCAGGCTTCTCAAGCCTTTACAAAGGGAATCACACTCCCCCTCACGATTTGCACTATAACAGAGACCGACATGCTCTGCTTTCTCAACTCAAACTCATCCCAACAAGCTCAAGATCCCAATCTTGAGTTTCTCACGGAAATACAACAAGTTTGGATGAACTAATATACTCTCTCAAAGAGTGGATAGATAAACATTGAAGCTCTGGGAGAAGTATAATATCAGAGTCCTAATGTGGTGGAATTTCCACGAATCCATATTCTCTGTTTTGAGCTTAGTGACTCCATATATTTTATCTCTCCTATTTCTGTTTGTTGCTTCCTCATATTTATAGATGTTGGCAAAATATGTCCGTTGCAGAGGAGCGTTGTATTTTCTGTCTGGCTTCGGCTCTTTTGCTCTATTTTCCAAACTTGGTTTGCTCTGACAAATTTGTTTGTTGAAAGAGAAAGAATAGCCGTTGGAGTCCTGACAAGAAGCAAGTATTTGTTGAAGAAGATTAATCCGTTAGAGAGTGTTTTGCTTCCCTTACACTTCTGCTTCAATGGATGAGGTTGTATAATTTCTGCGTTAAATGGCTCTGACACGAAGAGAGATGTTGTATGTGATTTTGTCCGTTGAGAGCCTATGCTGGAGAAGTATTCAGAGATGTCTATTCCCTGTTAATAAGTCTAAGCATGAAGCATTTATGAGAGCAGTTGATATTCAAAAATCCATTACACAAATAAGGAAAGATTCGGTAAGAGAGTAGGTGTGTAGCATAGGTGAAGTGTGTTAGACACAAAGCTGTCAGAGAGAGAGAGAGAGAGAGACAGTGCTTAAGCATAAAGTTTTAATGCTTGAGTGTTGCTCAAAATATTTCAAAGAAAAGTTCAATGCTTTGATGCAATGCTCGAGTATTGTGTGAAAGTGTTTTCAAAAGAGTCAAATACTCAAGTGATAAATCTCAGTGCTTGAGTGTTAATAATACTTTCTAGGAATACTCGAGTATTCTATGCAAGTGATGAAAAATAATTTTGACAAATCATAATACTCGAGTGTTAAAAGCATGATCCTCGAGTGTTAATAATACTGGAAGTGAATGCTGGAAGTATTGAGATAGAGTATTGATGAACAGTAAAGATTTTCAGCCCGATACTCGAGTGATAGAAAGTTGGTACTCGAGTGTTAGCAGTGCTGGCTGTCAATACTTGTAGTGGTGGCTTCCAGTGTTGAGAGATAGGTCACAACACTCGAGTGTTGGAAATCTGTGCTTGAGTGTTGGCTCTGCTGGAAGCTTTCACTTGAAGTATCACTTGACAACACTGTCAAAAGTCTCAACACTTGAGTGTTGAAAATGTAGTGCTCGAGTGTTGGCATTTTTTGCTGAGAAAATCTGATTCTGAAACCTGATGCTTGAGCACAGCTTGTAGCTCAAATTGTAACGACCATAACTCTCTCATTTCAACTCTAAACCTTGTATATAATATATCAATGAAAAGCCCTATAAGTCTACTTTCATATGAAACAAGAATCAATCCCAAATAATGTATGTAAAGAAAGTTATGATAGATTCAATAAGCAAAGGTCATAAATAATGTGTTCAGTTTTGACCACCAAGTTTAGAAATTCATCTCTCTTTCATTTGAAATCATTTGATGCTTTTCTTAGTGTATATGAAACTCTTTTTGAGTCTAGTTTCATATGAAATTGGTTTCTAGATAACTCAGATCAGAAAACAAAGGAGGCTAAAACAGAGGAGGCTGGTGCTCGAGTATTGGAGATCCAGTGCTCAAGCATTGGCTTCCCAGAGGTCAATACTCGAGTATTGTGGTCTAGTGCTTGAGTATTGACTCCCCAAATGTCAATGCTTGAGTATTATGACCTGATACTCGAGTGTTGACCCCAAAAACTCAACAAGAAGCCCCGAAAACTCATCATACTCAAGTTTTGACTTTGTGCTCGAGCATTAACTTCTAGAATTAGTTTTGAGCATCCGAATAAAGCTGAGATGAATGCTTAATCAATTTATAATTATAAAACATCTATTTAAAACATTTTATCCTTCAAAAATATTTATTTAACCATATCATCCTCCAATTAAAATAATGCAAATATAGATTAATCAATATGCATTGTAAAATCATTATGCATGAAAAATATGTATTGTGAAAAAACTTTTTGCATTGTAAAAACATTTTGCTCTTATTTGAGATCATTAAAACTAATATCTAACATGTTAGAGGTGGGTTAATAGACCAAAAAGAGGTTTTGGTAAATTTTAAGAAAAAATTGGTTTTTAAAGTTGAAGGGTTCCAAAGGCCCTGAAAAATGAATCTGTTTCATGTGAGGATTAAAAATAGAAAATGAGCTCCAATTGTATTGAAACTTTCCAGTCAAAAACTATACATCCTAAGCTTTTAAAATGATATAAAGTTTGCGAAATTTGGATGTGTATTTTGAAAGATATGATTTTCCAAAATTTAAGAGAAAATCTGGAAGTGACCATGGGAACAGTAAATGGTTTTGGAATAAACTAATTCAAATGGGCAAGTTTTTGGGTCAATTAGTATTTTTTTCCCATATAGATCACTTAATAGGTTAATTTTAAAAGTTGGAACCACTCCATTTTGATTTTTATAGAATTAATTACGATTTTTCAAAGTTGGGCAAGAAATCTGGAAAAATGCCTGGTGAACAGTAACAATGTTTTTCTACGTTTTTGAAAATACAAGTTCACAATTTTGGACAATTTTTAATATCTAAGGCCCAAGAATGGTTCAAAAGTGATCCAATACAAGTATATAAGGGTAAAATAGGAGGTGTCACACTTGTAAGCCTTTTAAGTTGGGTTGCTGGTTGCTAGACTTTTGTCTCACCCTGTGCTATTAACATTTTTCATGTTATAGCTTCCTGCTAGGAATTCGGGGAAGGTTCTAGAGACTTAAGTTATGCTATAATCATTGTATAATCTCCTCCTTTTTGTATATGTGATGCATTGATGTAGTATTTTGGTGGATCCACTATATTGAATTGGAATTATCTGCAGGAATACATTTGTATATTGGACAAGTTGCATTGTACCATCAATTTGATTTTTGCATGAATTGAAAGTTTGGTTTATTCGATTTGATATCAGTAATTGTTGTTGAAGTCATGTTTATTGAATTAAGTAACCGTTGAGAAAGGTCGTTGTTACATACCTGCTCTCAAAACTTAGATATAAAATCCTTGCTTTCATTCTCATGTGACCTCTGCTATCTTGATTTCCAATTGCCCTAACTAGGATGCGACCTCTTTGAGTTCATCCTGTGATATATACATAGCATAAACAAAAAAGACTCACAATCTTAAATAATTAAAAGAATTTCAACCGACTTTCAAATCAATACTTACAATCCTCTTCGTAACCTCTTCTTTGTAATACCCATGGGAAAGTGGGTATTCATTTAAAGAATGCATCTCTTTTTATGCAACACTTACATTCTATGAATAGAGAACAAAAAAATTGAGTCAACCAGAATAGAGATTTTTTAACATGAGATCTTTTTTGTATCTAAAATTTAGGGTCAAGATGTGATGCAACAAACCTTTCTCCACTTGTCTAGATCAAGGAGTATTTTTACATGGATCATTATCTTTTCTGGATCCTTTAATGTACTGTTGAGTGAGAGTTGTCTTGAAGTGTTTCCATCGGATACGTATTTGCTGCAACCAAAAACTTTATCATCTGAGGGGTGTTAGGGATGCCAAAGACTTTTTGCACAACATGAATTTGAGTGGGTAAGAAATGACAATGACATTTAAGACAACGACTAAGCCAATATTATATTATGTGCAAAAAGTCTTTAACATCCCTAACACCCCTCAGGTGATAAAGTTTTTGGTTGCAGCAAATACGTATCCGATGGAAACACTTCAATACAACTATCACTCAAGAGTACATTAGAGGAGCCAGGAAAGATGAGGATCCATGTGAAAAGTAATCCTTTCTTGATCCATATGGGTGGACAAGGTTTGTTGTGTCATATCTTGACCTTGAATTCCATTTACAAAAAAGGTCTCCTTTTAAACATCTTTATTCTCATTACAAACATTTGGTTGACTCAATTTTTTTCTCTCTCTATTCATAGATAGTAATTCTTGCGCAAAACGAGAGACAATCTTTGAATGTATACCCGCATTCCATGTCTCATGGGGGTATATGCTGGTTGCAGAGAATATCATGAAGGCAGATTTAAGGGTAGTGCAGGAAGATGCCTAGTTCGATCCTAGCATTGTTGTTCAGGCCTTAGCTTGTCCGTCACATAGAAAATGCAAGGAATGAAGGATAAAGAAAGGAAACTACATAAATCCAGTAGTTGCTAAGGTTACAAAGAGGATTGTAAGTCTCTCTTATCTATGCTATGTATGTCACAAGATGAACTCGAAAAGCAAAATAGCCAAAGTTCCTTCCAGTCGACTGTTAGGATGGACATCCTGGCTACTGCAATTAGAAAGCCATATCCAAGAGGTTGCATGAGATGGAAAGCGAGGATGGTTATGGTCTCGTGCAATATTTTGGAGAAGAAAACCCAAAGGTTTTCCTAGAACGAGCCGAATGAGAAGTTTATGGTTAGGATTCGAGAGCAGGTATGAGTAGAGCTCGAGCGAGAGCTTCATCATTCACTTCTTAAGGAGCTATTATCTTAGCTTCATGAGGAGATGAAGTCTATGGTCTTTGATATGTAAATTGGATATTTTCAACAAGAACACATATCTCACTTTTGTAGTTGATTTCCAATTATATTGACATTGATTTTGCTTTCATTCAATTATTTCATTTCTCTCATACAGGATTCACCTTGTTTTCACGTGGACAATAAAGATACCAGAGAGTTTTTATATGTAACTTCTTTACCATTTTTTACTTTTATGTTTGTTACATTGATTTCTATTTATCATACACTAATTCTTATCTTCATTTTCATTCTATGCCGGTTACTTTCATGGATTATGTATTAAAGTGGGACAAATTGATACATATGAATTTTTATACCCTTCAACCCCGCAAATGACTAACAACACAATGGACAAGATGATAAGATATGTGGGCTATTAAAGATTCCAAATTGCCTTGTTATTTTGTTATTTGCACATTTTTAATTTATTAAGAATTATGTTATTATCTAACAATGTTTAACTTTTTATACCTTATAGAAACCACTGGAGTCTAGTTGTTGTCATGAATTTTAAGAGGTATAATCAAGAAAATGTTAAATGTCAAATACAAAATTTTTGATGATATTATAAAAATGAATACTTAAAAATTAAAACGCCTTTTGTTTTAGTCAAAGAAATGTCCAAACAAATTATTCTCGAGGCACCTTTTGCAACATTTTGGAAAAACAATTTTGTTTATATGGGCTCGATCTATGAAAATAAAAGAGTTAAATCCAATTTCTTTCAAACAATATCAAATTAATTTTTTAAAAGAAGAAAGAACTTTTCAAAAAAATTGAACATATAATTACTCAACAAAAAATTCAAAACAAAATTCAAACTTGCCTAGAAACAATTCATAAGAAAATACGTTCTGACATACTAGGATAGAAAACAATGCATGGTAGATTTACCTTATGAACCAAACTCTTCTGAGAAAAATATTCCAACAATAGCCAGACTAATCCAAATGAGTCAAGAACTTCTTGAAACTTGTAAAGAAATTCAAGACTTTTGGATAAAAACCTTATCAGAAAATGTAGGAGTCATTGGTCATGTGTTGCTTTTTATGTTAATTGAAAGAGGTACTCCAAGACTATAAACCTCTTAACAAAGCCCTTCAATTGATTCGTTATGCAAAAGATCTTTTCAAAATTTGATACTTAGTCAAGATTTTGGCAACTTCAAAGGTTTGAAAATTTGATATTTAGTCAAAGGATCATGAACGAGATATATTGATGATTTATTAATTTTTTCCCATTCTATTTATCAACATTTTAAAAATATTTCTCATTTTATTAAACTTGAAGAAAGAAATGGTTTAGTAGTCTCTAAACCAAAGATCTCTCTTTTCCAAACACGAATTTGTTTTCTTGGTCATTGGATTTACTAGGGCAAAATCACTCTTATCAAGTGAGCAATTCAGATAAGTTTTTTAAATTATGTTTGGAAAATGAATTTGTGACACAAATTAAACAAATTATTGACAATAACTTTGAATTATGTTGCTGATTTTATGTGTTAATAACTCACAAAGACATTGTCTAAACCAACAAACAGGGTCATTTACCCAAAAATCTGAATCATCTACTTAAAATACCCAAACAGGGCCTTCTACCCAAAAATTCGATTGGAAACTCCCATCTCAAAATTGGTTGGTCAAACTATGAGAAACTTTAGCCCTCCAAACTATGTTTAAACAAGAATATAAGCCTGTTAAGCAACGATAAACCAACGATAAGCTCTATGAGACAAGTACCAGTATCTAAAAAATTGGTAACTGCACCCTCTTAAGCAATTGCAACTCGAAAAGAAAATGGTAACTCCAAATTCATGTAAGGTTGAACCAGAATTCTTTCAGAAAACACCAAATTGAATAGCCTTAAAGATTTTCCCCTTCGGATAGCACTTTAAGCCTGTTAATCCTCGAAAAAAAAAGAGTGTTGTGAATTAATATTGATTCATTCTGTTGCTCTATTGCTCCTTCCATAAAAACATATCTAAAAGATGAATAACATAAAGAGTTCGCACTACATCCTGGTGGGGATTATATTTGAACAAACATGTTTTTTGGGATGTTAATTTTGAACCCAATGGTTATTCGTATTGGGATTATTAAGATGTCTGTTGGAACATCTTTTGGGATCAAAATAAATTATTCAAACGCTCTTGGTTTATTTATTAAAAATAAATTACAAACCTGTTTTAATGGTTTCTACACTAATGGGATTTCTTTGGAGTTATTTCTCAAGTCTTTGAGGAACTGCATTGTTTTTCTAAATTGCCAAGTGCTTGGATATTCTCCTGCCAATACTTCTTTTCTTACCAACTATTCTCCATATTATACAATGAATCCCATTTTTCAGAATTAAAATTTCTCAATCTTGCGGTATGGGAAAATGGTTCATGGAAAATTTGCCTTTTGGAGCAAAGTATTTTCTTGAACCAAAGAGCCAGAGTTTAATCCAAACTCGCAATAGTCCAAAGCAAACAAGAACTTGTGCAGCAATTCAACTCAATAATCCAACTTCTTACCGAAGAAGTTTCTATCAACATCCAACTCTCCAGTACCATATCCTGAAAATGATGAAGAACTGGAAATGACCCATCTCGGAGATGAAAGTTAGGACCATAGGAATTATTACTGTTGTTTCACTAAACATTGTTGCAAATCACCCTGTACTGTGATTTTACCAAACACTATTATTTTCATCAAAGCATTATACAACATTAACGACAGAATTGTATAAACATTGCAGACCCTATAGTGTCGGCAGAATTGTAAAATTGGAATTGTTGAAATAGTACCAGTTACCAACAGGTTCCAAGTCAAAAACTGTATAAATAGTGACTTCCTCAGGGCAATTCAACTCAATGATCCAACTTCTTACCGAAGAAGTTTCTATCAACATCCAACTCTCCAGTACCATATCCTAAAGATGATGAAGAACTGGAAATGACCCATCTCGAAGATGAAAGTTAGGTCCATAGGAATTATTACTATTGTTTCACTAAACACTGTTGCAAATCACCCTGTACTGTGATTTTACCAAACACTATTATTTTCATCAAAGCATTATACAACATTAACGACAAAATTGTATAAACACTGCAGACCCTATAGTGTCGGTAGAATTGTACCAGTTACCAACAGGTTCCAAGTCAAAAACTGTATAAATAGTGACTTTCTCAGGGCTTTATAAGCTAAAGCCAAACATGTAAGGGGACAAAACATGATGCAAAAAACTAAAACTTTATTTATAAAAGAGGAGCTTACAAAGGAAGAGGATAGAGAGAAAGGACGCGAGAGTGATCTCTGAAAGAGAGTATATGCTTCTACCCTCTTACATGTTTGGCTTCAACTTATAAAGACCTTAGAAAGTCACTATTTGTATAGTGTTTGACTTGGAACCTGTTGGTAACTGGTACTATTTCAATAGTTCTGGTTTTACTATGCTACCGACACTACACTGATCTACAGTGTTTTTACAATTCTGTCATCAATTTTGCCAGTGTTTTGGTGAGAATAACAGTGTTTGGTAAAAGCATAGTAGATGGCGATTTGCAACAGTGTTTAGTGAAACAACAATGCTAATTCCTGTGGACAATATATCCACGGTGGGTAATTTTCAACTCTTCATCATCTTCAAGATCCATACTAGAGAGTTGGATGTTGATAGATGTTGGCTTACTTAGTTGAAGAAGAAACTTCTTCGGTAAGAAGTTAGATCATTAAGTTAAGCTGCACAAGTTCTTGTTTGCTTTGGACTCCAGCGAATTTTGATTGAACTTTGGCTCTTTGGTTCAGGAAAATACTCTGCTCCGAAAGACAAAGATATCCTAAATGTGCCTTGAACCATTTTTCCACAGCCACAAGATTGAAAAATTTTAATTGAAAAATTTTCCACCATCTGATCAAAGGGAGTCGTTGTAGAATCAAGAGAACAACTACATCTCTGTCTTGGTGAAAAAAAAAAAAGGAGTATTGCCAGGAGAATATCCAAGTACCTGGCAATTTAGAAAAATCGTATAGTTCTACTGGAATAGCAGGTTCTACAATCAAATTAAATCTTTGTTTAAAGTACTGAAAGTACATCGAAGGAAAAACTTGAGGAATAACTCCAAACAAATCCCACCAGTGTAGAAACCATTGAGGAAATTGGTACTTGGTTGTTTTATTAAATTAAATAAACCACTTTGAAGAACCTTTTTTGATCTTAAAAGATGTTTCAACAGACATCTTGCTAATCCCAGTATGAATAACCATTGGGTTCAAAATAATGTCCTAAAAACAATGTTTGTCCAAATCTAATCCCCACTAGGACGGAGTACAAACTCTTTTGATTTGGAGAGTAGAATGAGTGATTAAATATTCATCTTTTGGATCTATTTTTCTTGAATGAGCAACAGAATCAAAATGAATCAATATTAATTTACTACACTCTTGTCTTTTGAGGATTAACAGGAAGTGACATCTGGAGGAAAAGCCTTAAGGTTGTTAAATTTGGTGTTTTCTAAAAGAATTCCGGTTCAACCTAATAGATGATGTTTAACGAGGCTTTAATACATATGGAGTTACCTTTCTTTTTGGGTTGGACGGTAATTACTTAAGAGGGTGCAGTTACCAATTGTTTCTGAGACACTGGTACTAGTGTCATAGAGTATATTCTTGTTTGGACATAGTTTGAAGGGCTAAATTTATGATTCAGATTTTTGGTTGTTAGTTTAGGTGATGACCCTATTTGTTGATTTTGGGTGGATCACCTAGAAGTTGCACCTGTTTGTTGAGACAATGTCCGTATGAGTTGTTTCAGAATATTTTGGATTTCTTCTAAATGGCTTGTTTGCCTCCTCTTGCTGAAACCTAGGTTTTTGTTTCAAAACTTAGGTTTTACCCCAAAAAATTTTCAGAAAGGCTATTTTGGTTACAAAACCTTAGTTGAAACCTAAGTTTTCTCTTTCCTACTTTTCCTCTTTTTCCTACTTTTCTCTTTCCTACTTTTTTCCTTCTTTCTCTTTCCTCTTTCTTACTTTCTTACTTTTCTCTTTCCTATCTTTCCTACTTTTTTCTCTTTCTCTTTCTCTTTTATATTTCCTACTTTTCATTTTTTTTTTGTCTTTCCTTTTTTCTACCAACTTTTTTGCCTCGAAATCCTTAAAAGCTAATAACTTCCCAAACATAAATCTCTTTTCAAAACCTAGGTTTTACCTCGGAATCTGTAAAAACTATTTTCCAAAATCTATTCTCTAAAACATAGGTTTTGCCTTGAAATCTGTAAAAGTTATTTTCAAAAGAGCTTCCAAACAAACCCAAAGTCATTGGTTTTGGGTGGATGACCCAGAAGTTGCACCTATTTGTTGAGATAATGTCTATGTGAGTTGTTTCAGAAGATTTTGGATTTCTTTTGACATTTGTTTTAGAATATTTTGAAATTTGTATATATATACACAATATATGATTTACTTTTTAAAATAACTTTTATATATATTAAATTTTTTTAAAATCTATTAAACTTTTTTAATTTTTAAAATATATAAAATAATTATATATTTATATACATTTTATATATTTATATCATTACATAAATTTTAATAAATCTTATAATATATTAAAAATTAGATTTAATAAATTATGAAATTTTAATAGATTTAAAAAATATATATAGAAATTATTTTAAAAAAGTATATATTATATATTATAAAAATTATTTTTAAAAAATAAATTGTATATATATACAAACTTGTACCTTCATCTCTAGAACACATACGTTGAAGATGAGGCCTTCATTCGAACAACATATACCTCATTCGAATGAAAACAAATATCCGTTAAAAATTCATTGTTTCAGGTAAAATGCTGTGTTTTATAAACTTTTGGGGTGAATTTGGTCCCTAAAAACTTTTTAATACTCAGTGATCCAACGTGGATACCTCTGGGCAAAAATGGTCCTTTACCCATTTGATAAAAAGTTAGCAATATTGATCTTGATATTAAACTTGAGCAGGCAGTCAAGATTTGCTATTTTCAAAAGCTAGCAAGATTTGCAAGAAAACCATTTAACACAAGCATTACATCTGATCTTGATCTAAATAACAAGCTTGAATTAAGTCAACTGACCTTTTGATGAATGATTCAACAAACTAATCAGCAGTCTCATTTCGAACAGATGTCTAAGCCCACAGGTCAAGAGAGCACAATTTTACATTCCAGTATGTCCGGAAAGGACTCGTGCAACTATGCTGTTAAAGAAACTCTTACAAAGATGGTTATGATAACAATATTCAGAGGATAAAATTCAAAAACTACACAGAGTAATCGGAATTAAAAAAGAAACTGCTATCACAACAATTCAAAATCGAATCATTCCTTCAACTCTTGCCAGAATCAGATGTCGTCGATTCCTCTAAAATGAACAGTCTATGATAGGAATAATTCTTAAAAGTATTGCAGGAGAAGCATGAATAAATAATAAGGAATTTTAAAATCAGTAATTGAGATGATCTTTCAATGGTCCAATATTGGTCAACTGCCCAGCTACATCTAAAACAAAATAGATAATCACAGAGAATATATAAGACTACCTCAACTTGGGATCAAAGCAAATGAGAGAATGAATCATTATATTCTGGAATTAACATCACAATGTAGCTAGATGAAACATTTTGTTGTAGTCTAACACATGAAATTAACATCACTATTACGGTTCTCGTTGTTGTGCGATATAGATAAATAACCTTTGAAAATCATGTTCTAACTAAGTGAAAAATAGATGAAATAAAAAGCACTGCTTAGAAAAGTTCGAATCTAGTGCTAAGCAAAGAATTTTACTGATCAAAATATTTCAGTTTGAAGTAGGAAAAAATAGGAAAGATGACAAAGTTTAACAAAATGGCATGTGTTCTTATGACAATAAATAATGATCCAAGGAGCTTACATCCTTTTGTTCCTGATTTTTTCTGCTATATTAAATTCTTTCTCTTCCATTGTTTTGCAACCTATAATGGATCAAAAACAAAATTATAGCATAAATAATAATGATAATAATATATACCTTAGTTGAAACTGGATGAGAATAACTCAAACACAATATAATAGAATCTATGTCACTTGCTTAATCTATATGAGTCAACGTTAATTCTAAAGCAATATAGTGACAACAGCATGATTCTTCTTTGAGCAACAAACCTAAAATAATTAGCCTTACAAGTGAAGTGAATAAAAAAAAGCAACAAGCATATCTGAATGTAGCCAAAAAAAATTGGAAAAACAAGTACATATACACGTACAATTTACAAGATGACACCATGATCAAACCATAATAGGGTCAGTTATCGAGAGAAACATACCATAATAGGATCAATTATCTAGAGAAACAGTGTGATCAACAATGACAGAAACAAAGAAACATAGTCTCTAGTCAAACATAGCCTACGCAGACATAGCTCTGGAGGTAATACAATTACAGATCAGTGTTAATGATGAGAAAAAATAACATGTCAGCACAGTGTGATTGATCATTGACTCAATTTTCAAGATCTTCCTTGCTATCAACATAAAATAAAAAAGATAAAAAATGCGAAACTGAGTGAGGACTGAGCGAAAGTAATAATACCCAATGCTATAGAAATTCAGTATCATCTAATTTTTTTACCTCTCAGTTAGTCTGATAAAATCTATCGTTATCTCTAACTTTATATGGTTTGTGTAAAAATTGGAAGAAAATCAATCCCAATAAAAAAATAAAAAAGACAAGATGGAAACTTTTGATGCTTCACTAAAAGATTCCAACCAAATTCCGCAAACATTATCAGTACCATTCCCATCTCACGCAATTTATATAACCCAAAGAAAAAGATCATAGGCCAACAAGTTCTGAAGTGTTTTTTTTTTATCGAATCCTTAAAACAATCAATCCATCTCCAGAGCACATACAGCCTCGCAAGTCAGCACAAAAACATAAACATAAGAAATAAGACGATAAATGCATTTTACGAATACTGACACTGTGGATGCTTGCTTTCAGAGGTTCCTGAATTTTTTTTTTTTTGGAAGGTGAGGGAGGAGCAGAAGAAATTGATTAGGAAAAATATTGGAGAAGTAGCAAAAACATCAAAACATAAATCCCATGAACCTGGGAATAGCAAGCATATGAACGTAAAGAGAATCGTAAGCGTGTACTTATGAGGCGATAAATAAAGCAAAATAATCAAGAATTTGGTCCCAGTTACCGTTAGCTTCGCAGATTCCAGAAATTTATGTGTTTAGATTCATGCAAAATAGAGAATCAATAAGCATAAAATAAAAGTAAATAAATAAACAGACTAGTCTATGAAAAGACTAAATCCACAAAACTGGACAGAATAATCAACATAAAAAATAAACAGAAAAAAGACGAAAGCTATAAGACGATGAAAACATACGGGAATCAGCAGAAATGGCCACTGGCCAGGCAATGATAGAAAGGACAGGAAGCGATTTGAAGAAGAGAAACGGAGGAAGATGGTTCGGTGACCAAGAAAGTATCGATCACGGCAACAAAAAAGAATGCGAGTGGTTGCGCAGCAAGACGCGGAGGAGGAGGAGGAGTGCCGACCCTCCTCGTCTGGAGCCATCTACGGAGGAAAATCGCATATAATTTCAATTAAAGCAATTATGCCGTTGGAGGATATCGATTGTGCCTTTAAGGAGAGAATTTCAAACGAATAAATTTGAATCGGCTTCATTGAACGAATTGATTAATCAATGATACTAGCCGTTGCGGTGGTAGTTAACTGGCCAATGGAGAGAGGTTGTGAATGTGACAGTTGAATTCCAAAAGAATAATTTTTTGAGAAAATTGGGGAATCCCATTACCTTTTACCAAATTGAGACTAACAATTGGACTTAGTGCAGCATGTAACTAAAGTTTTACACTATTTAAATGAGTTTTTATAAAAAAGCAAGTGAGTTTTTACAAAGATGTAAAATGATCAATATAAAAATAAAAATGAATTTTCACAATATGTAACTGATCTTACGTAATATATAATTGAGGTTTACAATTAATTTGATAATGGGAGATTTATCTCAATTTTTTCTTATATTTTTCTTCCTTATGTAAGATAAAAATGAAGAATCTTTTCTTTTTACTTTTTGACCAACTTTCCTTTTCCTTTTCACATAAAGTATTTTGATTATATCATATTAATATATTGAAGTTAGTACATACATTGTATTTTTTTTTTTTTTGCCAACAATTAGTAGATGGGTAAAGGACCATTTTTACCTTAGAAGTATCCACCTAATACCGCTGAGCATCCGGAAGTTGTTTTTGGATTAGATTCGCCCTGGAAGTTTTTAAAAGGTTAAAGTATGCTTTTAGTCCTTTATGTTAGCGCCAGGTTTCACTTTAGTCCTTTATGTTTAAAAAGTGCACTTTCAGTTCCTCAAACTTAACTTAGTTAGTCTCTCTTAACAGAAATTGCTAACTCATCAAACTTAACGCTGTTATTTTAAATCTTTTTTATATTACACAATTTAAAATATCAAATTTATTATATTATTAAATTAAAATTAAAATGTAGGTATGCTTTTTCAACGTTTTATTGCACAGTCATCAATTAAATTTGATGAGTCAACAATTTCCGTTAAGAGAAACTAACGGCATTAAGTTTAAGGGATTGAAAGTGCACTTTTTAAATTTAAAGGACTAAAGTGAAACTTGATACAAACATAATTGACTAAAAGTATACTTTAACCTTTTTAAAATGTAGCATTTTTGATTTGTAGCAACTAAGTTTTAATGAACGCTTGTTTTCATTCAAATGAGGCATGTATTCATTTGAATGAAGGCATTATCTTCAACCATACGATCTGGAGATGAAGATACAAATTTCGTAATTTGTATATATGTATACACAATATATTTTTTAAATAATTTATATGTATATAATATTTACCTTTTTAAAATAATTTCATAACCTGGAGCTTTACCCTTTTTTAAAATAATTTATATATAACATTTACTTTTAAAATATTTTTTTATTTTCTAAATAACATCATTTCTAAACCGCACGCTTTAGGTGCAGTCCAGAAAGTCTTATTTTATTCACAAATTTGCACTTGCTTATTCGAATGGAGACCTCATCTTCAGTGTATCCGAATAGGTTCTGGAGATGAAGATACAAATGTGCACTTGCTCATTCGAATGAAGCCTATATGTCATTCGAACGAGGGCCTCAAAATTGTTTCATACATGTATTTCGAATGTTACACAAAGTCTCTTCTTTTGAATGAATTATTGTTCATTCGAATGGTACATATTAATTTTAATACTCATCATGAGATCTCATTCAGATGTGTAGAGAATGTGATGTGCAAATTTCAATAATCATAGTCAAACTTTATTTCAATGCAAAAATTTTTATTCGAATGATATTAGATAATCCCAAAAAACTTTATTACGTCCATTAAAGATTCGTTACTTCAGATTAAAAATGTTATGTTTTATAAACTTTCAGAGTGAAACTGGTGCGAAAAACTTTCGGATACTCAATGGTTCAAGGTAAATACTTCCAAGGCAAAAATGGTCCTTTATTCTTAGTACATTGTGTTAACAACATTAAAAGATGATTAAATATTTGACAAAAGAGTACTTGCATACTCCATCCGGTATTTATAAACAACATTTTCTCTCATAAATTCAATCTTTTATATAAACAACAATTTTGCTTTATTTAGAAATTGAATGCACTTTTTGCATATCTTATATTTTCTCCACTCATTTTCTCTCATAAATCCAACCTTTTATATAAACAACAATTTTGCTTTATTTAGAAACTGAAAGCACTTTTTGCATATCTCATCTTTTTCCCACTCATTTTCCCTTGTCTCTTTTTAATTCATTCCCTTTCTCACTCATTATCTTCGCATATAAGGATATGATTTGGGAAAAAAATGTTATATCTCTTATTTATTTATTGATTTTACGTTATTTATGCAATTATTATTTTATGCAGTTATTACTGATGCAGTTATCACTCATTAGTTCATTTTACTTTATTTATGCAGTTATTACTTATAAAAAAAATCAAATGGAGTATTATCAAAGCTAATCCCTTCGTTGGTAGGTTAAACAACGAGAAAGTCATTTATTCATTATTGAAGTAAATCATATGTGAAGGTTATTGCATATTCGAAGAAGCCGTTTGCAGAAAAAGTTTATCATGTTCAAGCGTAAATACAATAGATTGGCCATTTTCATAAGAGTACATTAAAGTCCCTTGGCACATGAATGCGAACCAATCTACAATTACCTTCCTTTGCAAGAAACCTTATTAAATGTGCAATTAACGTCCCTGAAATTAGGTTCCACAACGGTAATTTGGCCTTTCTCCCATAAATTTACTATCATAAAATAAAATTAAATACTCCATCTAAGTTTAAATATAAAATTCTCCCAACTAATTTGTAAATAGGAAAATCTCAAATTGAGTTGTGAAATATATGAATTCTAAATCAAGCTGGTAAATTCAATAAATCTCTGATTAAGTTATTGGCCAAATCTTAAATTAAAAATATGGATAAAATGACTTTCCTACCCTCCTCTCTCCTCATAAAAGCATTTCACTAGGTTTTAATATTCTAAAAGGATAATCAGAAATAATTTAAGTGAAAAAAAGGAAGGCATAACCCCAACGTCAATTAGATAAATTTTAGTTGAATATTAAGAATACAAAACTTTATTATTGTGAAAACTTGGAATTTTTTTAAGCAATGAGAAGCAAATCAAACTAAGTTAATTAAAAAGAAATATGATTTATTGATATAACAAAATATATATTAAAAGTTCTATTAACGTTTAAAAAATAGTGAAAAAACATTGAGAGATTGAGAGGAGGTGGTGGTGGAGTAAAACGATGAGTGTGAGAGGGGGGAAGAAGATATAAAGAGCAAATAATGGAGCAAAAAGTTTCTTAAATACTGGTGCTATTTAACAACTTGTTAAGAAGTCTAAAAAACACGCTCAGCAATTTTTTTTCGTAAAACAGGATAATCCCCTTCATATATTTACCTCAACTTACGTAAAAGTACTTCTCCACTGCATTCCCAAACAGATCCACTGATTTTTTATATTGAAAATGAACTTTCATTCGAATGAAAAAAATAGTACAAAATACAATGTATGTAATCTTGCCCGACGAAGTTTTCATTTAAATAAAAAAAATGGTTCATTCGAATGAAAAGTAAAAAATATAATGGTGGTGTTTGGGAAAGCTTCTCAACACCCCAAAAGTACGTTCAACAGTGTTTTTCCGCAAAATGAAATAATCTATTTCACACATTTACCTCGTAAATGGTAAAAGCACTTATCCACTGCTTTACCAAACGAACCCATTAATGTGACATCCAACCTCATTCGAATATGTTAAAGATTGATTTTTCATTCAAATGAAAAATGTTTTATTCTAATGAATAGTGAAACATACACCCTGATACTTTTTGAGCTCATTCAAATATGTATGAGATGGATTTTTCATTTAAATGAAAAAAAAATGATACTTTTGAATAGATAATGAAAATTAACCTTTGAATGTGTTGAAGATGGATTTTTCACTTGAATGAAAAAAATAATTCATTCAAATAAACTGAAAAAATGTGATATTCTTTTATCTCATTTGAATGTGTTGAAGATAGACTTTTCATTTGAATAAAAAGTGAAAAATATAACTTGATATCATCTAACCTCATTCGAATGTATTAAAGATGGACTTTTCATTCAAATGAAAAAAAAATAATCAATTCAAACGAATAGTGAAAAAACGTGATATACTCTTACATAATTCAAATACGTTAGAAGATGGATTTTTCATTGGAATTGAAAAAAAAAAAAATCATCCAAATGGTGTATAGATATTCTTCTCATTTCAGATGCCATTTTTTATTCGAATGTCTTCACAATATATACAAACTATCACCAATATGAAGATTTGAGGGATGAGGTCGTACATCGGCAGATCGACCACCAATGCTATTCTCGGAGGTTCTACCAGAAACAACAAAATAAGTGTTCGTCAAACATATATCACCATTGTTACAAATCATCGTGTTAAAAAATTTATGCTCTTAATTGAAGCTTAAGCAAAATG
>JANTPZ010091019.1:0-21633 GCA_025593235.1 Vachellia pachyceras | reverse complement strand
CCATATTCAGCCGTTGTTCAGGCTTTATGCAGAATCAAAGATGTTGATGTGGCCAAGCAACTGGTCTCAAGAATGATTGCAGAAGGTCCTCCCCCTGGTAATGCTGTTTTCAATTATGTTATTACAGGGTATTGCAAAATTGGCGAAATGGAACAGGCATCGGAGATGATGAAACTAATGGAAACTAGAGGCTTAAGACCTGACGTATATACTTATACTGTTCTTATAAGTGCCTATGCAAATGGTGGTGAGATGGAACAAGCTCAGGAAGTCTTCACAGAAGCCAAAAAGAAGTATTCGGAGTTGAGCCCTGTAACTTATCATACGCTAATACGGGGATATTGTAAGCTAGAACAGTTTGATAAGGCATTGGAATTATTGGCAGAGATGAAGAAATTTGGTGTCCGACCAACTGTTGATGAATATGAGAAGTTGATTCAGTCTCTTTGCCTGAAGGCTTTAGATTGGCAAATGGCAGAGAAGCTCCTCGAGGAAATGAAAGAGAATGGCTTGTATCTTAAGGGTATCACTAGGGCCCTAATTACAGCAGTCAGGGAAATGGAGAAAGAGGTTGTGGAGACTGAAAAGGATAGTTTAGTGGCTTAAAATTCCTGCTTGCTCCAGGAGGTGGCATGAACTTAATATGAAAAGCCTAAGACATGTATTTCGTTTCCAATTTTTTTAATGCCTAGTTACTATTTTAATTCTCTTTTAATATAAAAGAAAAATTATTGGTAGTAAGTCAACTTAAGCTTTGATGGTTGAAATTTGAGGTTGGCGTCTTTAATACCTAATAATACAGTTTTGCTTGGCTATGTTTCAGGGTTTCCCTACACAGTATTGTCCTTGGTATTCTGGTTACAACGTTAGTTTTAATTTTGGGATTCCATGCTAAACTTTCTTTTCTTCTCTCATGATCTCTCTGTAATGCTGACCATCTTATGCTAGTTTCATTATGAAGTTGCATTGACTGCACTTACGCAGGCTAGTAGTGAGCATTCTGTATGCTTTTCTGTACCTGGGATGGAAGTTGTTATGTGAAATATATAAGAATATGATAGGCCATTAGTCGTTAGGTTGTGATGGTCAATTAGTTATCAGACGTAATAGGTAGAGACTTTACCTATAAATAGGAGGCCCTGGACTCATTTATACCCGTGGATTGACTAACTGGCCAGCAAAGCATCCTATTCGGTTTCCTAGTTCTCTCTGTTTTCTCTCAATCTCTCTCTATTCCCTATATCTTCTCCTTTTGCCATATCAGAAGTAAAAGCTGATGCTGAAGCATTGCAATCCAAATTTACCGAAGTTTTGAATTCTGGGTGTCTATTCCAGGTGCTAAGTGAAATTCCACTGTGAGCGAATTAATATATTGTGCTTTTAGCAATTATCTCGTTCCATTATGTGGACACTTTAAGCAAGACTTTGAAGATATATTTTTGTGGATATGCTTCTTTCTTGAAAACTAAGTAAGCCCTTTGTCCATCATGCTCCTTTTTGTCTAGTGTTACTAAAGGTTTATTGCTACAAATATCTTACTGGTACCAATAGCATAGCCTTGCTCAGATCAATATTGAATCACATCCTTATAAATTAGGGATCGTTGATTTTACTTCTAGATTACCCCTTGTATTATGGCTAACGTTGAGTTTGATTTCCTTGGTTTCTTCAAGCTGAAATCATACTGTAAAGCAATACGAACTTGAACTTAGTGGGTGGTTAATTGAATTTGGAATTTGTCTGTTATCTCTATTATATAATTTTTCCAAAAGAAAGGAGTGCTCTAATGTTACAACATTATGGCCGTGGGCTGATTTATTTATTTCCAGTTATTAGATGCATTCCCATTCAATAAGTATATGTAGCTGGATACTGTTGAAATGTAAGGCTTGTCAACTTATATATTGTTAATAGTATTATATTATAAATCATATAACACTTCTCAAGTTGCAGGTATTCCAAATTGCAACATTTTGGCTGCTTTTGGCCAGAAGATGGCAAGTACTCCTGGAATCTGCTGCCCTATTCAATGCATTAGCTAAGGTTTGGAAATCATGTTTTATCTTAGTATTGTGATGGTTTAATGTTGAAGTTAAAGCTGGCGTATTGAAATTCATTCTGGTAAAGTTTTATAATTAGCCTGATTAACGTTCTACTTTTTTTTTTTTTCATTTTTTTACTCTATTGCAGCATCTTGGTATGTTTCTTTTTTGTTTAATTATCAAAATACAGGCCAATATCAATATTTTATCTATCATGAACTTCCGTAGCAATGGGCATTGTTGGACCGGATTTAATTGGGAGTACAATTCTTGACCAACTAAGGGAACAGGTGCAGCTTATGGAGATAATTTTATGCATATGTATTGTTTTGGTTCTACTTGCATTTATTTATTTTATTATTTTCAGTTTGAAATTGCAAGTTGCATTGGCAAGAAATGAATTGGAGAATCTAAATATGCCTTCATGTTTCTCCACAATCAGATAGCAATTGAAATGAGATGTCATGAAGTTGCATTTCCATGATGGATTCGGCTATTGAAAAAAATCATGTTCAATTATCTACTAGTAGAAAATATAATTCTAATTGACATTTTTTCAAAAAAAATTGGTACATTATGTCATATGAAAACTTTTTTGTAAATGTGGAGTCGGTTCCAGTAAAAATTCAGTTTTCTTTCTTTGTAGTTTAAAATATGCCTCTTTAAACTATGCATTTAATATAAATAATATGTAATTATTAGGACTTGATAGTTATATCAATATAGAACCTGTAAATTAAACCTCCAATTCTTCATTGTTTTTGGTTCAAAATATCTAGGCGATTTGGCATTTCATGATATTTATTTTCTTATTAAGGGAATTTTCAATGACTTAGTTTAGTGTCATAATAATCTTAGGCAACCCAACTATAATTTTCTTGCTCAAATATGTGGATGCCTAACATTCCTTATTTAATTCTTTTAGAATTGTGGTCTGACATGCATTCTACTTCGATACATCCCATATTTAAATTTGCTGTTTATGTGCTCAAAATTGGCATCCAAGGTAGTCGGAGTTCCCTGGTGCATCTTCCACAAGGTTTCAGGTATCTTGGCTAATTTATCCAACAAAATTGTCCATGTGGACTGGTGTTTTGAAAGAAGAATATGGCATTGATTTGCGTGTATTGGGCATCATTGGTTTGAAGCGAATTGTTCTTAGTGATTTTCTAGTCTATTTTCTTGTAACTAAAATTTCTCTTTTTGAATCCTAGTACGAATGTGTAGGTTTTCTTTGATATCTAGTTGAGACAAACTTACTAATACCTTTAATTGTAAGAAACAAGAGCTCATTTTACACCTTTTAACCTTTTTGGATGATGTTTTTGCAATTATCTGCCATTTTATTTAGACAAAAATAAAATGTATTATTGGAAGGAAAATAAGCAAGCAGAACGGAAGATAAAGTACCTTGGAGAAAAGCAGCACAGGTAACATTGATACAAAATAGCTTTTCAGCCATTTGCATGTCCAATAATGAAGTTGCCCTTAAGAAGCCCAATGGAGCATAGAAACCAAAGCATGAATAGAAAAAAGCAAACCAAAGTAAGCTTAAGGATATTAAGATCTCCCTCAAAAGAAGAGTTGGAAAAATGAGTTGAGTCTATTGTGTCGGTGCGTTTAGGCTTTTTTAAGTTGAGGGTTGGCCTGCAATTTAATATAAAAAAGGCCTAAAAAGCTATCCTATAGGCCCACGGGTTGGCCTGTTTAGGATTGTCAAATATTTTTCTTATTTTTAGATATTTTTTGTCTTTCCTATATTTGTTTGCAAGTCATGAATAAATTATTTTAAGGGAAATTTACTGTACAGTCCCACATAGTGAAATATTTATCAAATGGTCCCAGGTTTTAAAATATTTAATCAATGGTCCCAAGGCACCATTGTGTCATTAATTTGGGATGTGAAAAGACAATGATGCCCCTTGGTGAATTAAAAGGGAAAACTGCTGGTTTCTCTCTTCACTCTTCATTTGAGCGGGAAGGGAGAACAGGGAAGTGATCGGGAAGACAGAACGGAGAACAGGGAAGCTCCATTAGTTTTTCTCTCTTCACTCTTCATTTATCAAATGCCCCTTATTCTTCCACCTTGTTCTTACACCTACTTCAAAGTTTGAGGAATGGGTTCAGGTGGGTTTAACCATTTGCTCTTAATTTATTGTTCTCAACTTTGAAGGGGAAGCTAGTAACATGCAATGTGTAGTATATGTTAATGGTTGAAAGGTATGTGGATAGGTTTTAAATGGTGTGGTATGAAATAGGATGTGGTGTGTTCTGTTTTTGTGTTATGTGTGGTGTGTGTCTGAAAAAATGGTGTTTTAATGAAGATGGTGGTGAAAATGAGGTGTGTGAAGAGCTAGGACGGAATGGTAAAATGTAGCAGATCAGGTTGTCAATATAAGTCGCGACAGTTGTCAATATGGCTGCCTAGGTTGTCAATGACAACTATATGACTGCTGGGTTGGTTTTATTGTAGATTGGTAGTTTTCATTTTTAGTAGAGGGTGAGTCTGATTGTGTGTGTATTAGTGTGATTATCTCTTGGATTTCTTTATAGTTTGGGTGCTTGAAGGGTGATCTAGTGGATTGTAAAGTATGAAGTGTGGATATTGGTGAGATGTGTTTGGGAAGGGGTAGCATGTGTGCTATGTTTTTGTGTTGTTCATGCTCTGTTTCTGATTAAGACTGATGATGGAATGCAGATAAAGGTGAAGATGCAATGGTGAGAATGGCTGGTGGCTGAAGGTGAGAAGGAGTTGTTAATTCAGGCAGTGACGGTTGTTAATATAGCTGGTAAGTTGTCAATAACAACTGAGTGTCCCCAGCTGCTAAGTTGTTAATGTATGGAGTGGAGTTGTTAATGGCAAGTGTATGGTGTAGGTGGTAGTTCGTAATGGCAAGCTCATCTACAAAAAATCTAGTATGCTTTATTCATACAGGAGGAAAATTTGTGTAAAATGAAGCGGTTGGTTTAACATATGTTGGGGAATTGTTAGATCAAGAATTATAAAAGAAGGTTTAAGTTATGAAGAGGTGAAAATAATGGTAGCATCAATTATTGGAAAAGACAGCAACAATGTTGTGATGAAGTTCACCTTGACATTTGATACAAGCACATACGTGGACCTTGTAGATGATGAAGGAGTTGCACATTTAATTAAATTCAATGGAGAAAGTGGGCATCTATATTTAGAAGATAATGTAGATGAATCCACAATTAGAGTAAGAGAGGATCCACAGCAGGAGCTATTGTAACCAAGTTACAATGTTTATGTAAATTATGTTTTCACTTTATGAAGTTATCATATTATGCTTGGGTCATTATCATTATTTTCACTGGTATGCACATGTGTTGTCGTTAGTATTACATGGTGTTGTCAATAACAGCACATGGTGTTGTCATGACCAGTGCATGCTGATACTCACAAGGATATGATGTTGTCAACACCAGCGCATGGTGTTGTCAATAACAGGACCTCATGTTGTCAACAGCAGCACATGGTGTTATCATTAATAGGATCTCATGTTGTCAACACCAACACATGGTCTTGTCAACAGCAGCGCATGGTGTCAATAATAGGATCTCATGTTGTCAATACAGTGCACATGGTGTTGTCAATAACAATATCAGCGCATAAGGTTGTCATTATTAGCGCATGGTGTTGTCAATATAAGGATCACATGTTGTCAACACCAGACTGTTGTCATTATCAACAACTACTCATAATCTGGACATTATACACTTATAAATCACAACTCAATGAACACAACAGAATTGCACGTAATAACCATTGATTAAATATGAAATTACATAATTTTTTGTACAAATAATTGTTAATGAAGATCATAAACAAGGAATTGTCAATGAAGCTCCTCGTCTAATACAATAAACCTAAGATGCATTATATCGTAGTTTTGCATTATTCTGGTTGACCGCTGTCCACTTTTACTTGAGCCTTTTGTGCCTTGACCATCACTTCTACCTTCTTTGCCTTCTTCTCATCCTTTGTTTTCTTTATCCTCTCCTTAATCTCATTCCATCACACATTCAGATGATATAAATGGTGAAATAACCCCATCATCCAATCTATCAACCATCTGAAAAGAAGCATATACTATCAGTAAAGATTAATCCCAATTAGACACTGCAGCATGTTAAAGGAAACAACCTTATAAGTTGGGTGAAAACCAAAGATGCTAATGATAAGAGGAAAGCAGAATCAGAGTCTCAGAGAGAAGCAATACGGCTTAAGGAGGATACATTTAAACTCCAATCTCTAACTTGACCATTTTACCAAATTGGTATAACAAAGCCTAACTTGTAACCAGAGCACTCTCCAAGTGGAAAAGCTAAAGCAAAAATTGCAACTCATATTACTAGAAAATGGTGTAATAAATGTTTTTCCTTGAATGTAACATTTGAATTGCAACTCATTTTACATACAAATGCACATTGCTAAAACTAACAACTTGGATGTTGAGAGCCAATTTTTCCACCAGAGATTTCCCAAGAGGAAGTTTATCCATTAGGAAGGCACCATAATTTCTGGTGAGTTAAAAGCCTACTAGATATTAATTCCTCTTAATTAGGCAAAACTGATGAGTTAAAAGCCTACTAGATATATGATATAGAGCAGAAATATTGTTGCAAGTGCAATAATTATCCTTCAATCCAACCAAAAAAAAAATCCAGTGCCTAATCGGTAAACAGACATAAAGACAACCAAAAAAGATAGGAATAATCCCTGTTTCTTCAATCTGTCAGCCTTCTTTTTTAATATCAATCCTTACAAATAGAAAGTACACATTAGAGCTCATGATGCTGATTAAGCACCTAATTCAACATCAATAGTGATGATTGCAAATATGTAACTTCATATTCCCCTGTTAAGGGAAAATAAAATCTGCCCTTGAGAAAGTTTCCAAGATTGATGCTATAAACTAAAACTCAAAAAAGGATAACAAGAAGATGCATACTAACAGCACTACGTATTATAACACACTGATACCCCAAAAAAATTGCAATCAAAATTTTTCTTTTGCATATCTATCACAATTCAATCAAGAGCAGTAATCCAGGGAGATAAATTACTCTTAAATTCTTATAAAAAATCTAAAATGTAATTGTTATCTATTAGCTTCTCTAACACTCAATCTACCACATACTCATAGGTTCAAGATAAGTAACGCACCACATTCTCCCTTCCCCTCACTACATAGGGAGAAGAAACTATCAAGATAAAATCATAGCATCTTTTAATTAAGAAGACCACACAAGTTAGCATGCATTAGACCACCAATCAGTTGTCCTGTCTTAAGGATAACATAATTACATAATAGTAAAGGAGAGGCCTAACAGACAGAGCTTTAGTAAGAATGAAAAAGTTTGATAATCCACATCAAATTAAAACGGAGTGTTCCCTACCCCCACTGAGTTGTTAGCCGGTGTCTTTGTTTCGATGGGGTTAGAATAAAGCCACTGATAAGGGCAAAATTTAGAGAAAATTGCTAATCTTTCATGTTATGTTTCACTTGTACCATGATTTAACGAGTACCTTTTGAATCATCTGGTATCCCTACAATCCTTTTCTCCCCACCATCTCCTCCCGATGCTTCATCTACCACAAACCAAAACACCAACAGTTAGCCATGAATTCAGTTCAATTTGTCCATAAAAACACTGATGAGATACATGATCAGGATAAAAGAAACCTAAAAATCAAAGCATCAATAGATTTATAGCCATATAGCCGGTGCAGCGACAAAATGAAAGACAAAACAGATTAAAGCGTGTAAATAACCACACGCAAGCCTCACCCAATGAAAAAACTCCAATTAGCCAGTGGTGGATACGAGAGAGAGGTACAAGAGAGTGTTCCTCTTCTGGGGCCGATTGGTGCAATCAGCCAGGCAGTACGATTCTCAACACTCCAATCAGTCAGTGGTGGATACGAGAGAGAGGTAGATGAAGTATCAATGGAAGCGGCAAGTGGGCATTCACTCAAACTCCAATCAACAGCGCCGACTCGAAATCACTTATAATTTTGCTGAAGCTGGGAAAGATGAAGGGAAGCACATCCCAAGTGACCACCATTGCTATTGCAACCAAAGACTCCTCCTGTTCTTCCCTGCTATTGCTGCCGCCATTGCTGTTGTGCCCACCATGAGACGGTAAGGAGCAAAGAACTCAGCCGCAATGAAGCGTGAAATAAACAGCGCAAGAGAATAAGGTGAGAGTGTTTTTTCAATCAAGGGCACAACTGTCTTTTCATTGAATAACTTAATTCTATAAGGGTACCTTAGGACCTGTGAATAAATATTTAGAATTTTAGGACCATTTGCTAAATATTTCTGCTATTTGGGAACACACAGTAAATTTCTCTAGAAACAAACATCCTCTACTTTTTTAAAGTTTTCTTTAAATTGCAGTCAAAGACTGAGTTTCAATGGGAACGCGATGTTGTGAATGGCCTAACAGTAGGCGTTGACATTTCGGTTTTCCTTTTGACCAAATAACAAGTCACATAAAGATCTGATCACGTTGATCTTAAATATATATAATTATTTAAGCAGGGTTTTTTTGGGGTCAAAAAGCATGGTTTTTAATACTGAAAATATTCTATGAATAACTTGAATTGGAATCCTACATGAAGGTTTTAAACGAGAGAAACTTTTTAAATATGATTTTCTTCTCTCATAAAATTTAAATTTGAAGTTTTAACTTTGGCTCAACTCAAAAGTTTTTAACACAATGAAATGATGCAGTCTGGATCTTCTATGTATTGTTCACAAAAAATAAATGTATATGTTGCATTTTAATGTAAGATTTCCTTTAAGAAAACAATTAAACTATAAAATAGTTCTTATATTAAAAAGTCGGAAGAGTATTTTTTTTGAAAAAACAAATAAAGAGATAGTGGTAGATGGATCGAATGATAAGATATAAACCTTGCATTACACACACATTCTCGCATGTCACGCTCTGAATTAAAAAAGATAATCTCATTCAAAACTCTTGCTTAAGATGAGGGTAAGCATGTGTCATGCTGGACTGAACTTTACCTCAATTTAATACACATTCTAATGTGCAATTCAAATACCGAGTTGTCAAAATATGTTTTGATGTGATTTTGACCCAACACACAAATATTCTTAAAAATATGATAATAATTTTATTTATCAATTGAAAATATGATTATCCTCATTTAATTTTGAAAATGATTATAAATTTAAAATTATAAAAAAAAATGTACACGATAGTCAAAAAAACATGATACATGCAAAATATCAAGTAAAATAATACTATAAAATATTTAGTTTTTACAACAAAATAAAGTAAAATGCATATGTGAGCGATGTGGGGTTAGAATTGGTATGGCAAGGTCTGACCTTTAGCCCGATGTTTAGTTTAAGGTAGGATTAGGTTGATCAGGCAAACTAACTCATTGGTTTGTTTGGAAGTTAGTTGTAAAACTTATGTTTGGTTTCAAAATTAGATTTTGGAACCTAGATTTTCTCTTTCCTACTCTTTCCTCTTTTTCTACTTTTTCCTCTTTCCTACTTTTTTCTTCTTCGTTCTCTTTCCTTTTTCCTACTTTTTCTTTCTTTCTCTTTCCTCTTTCCTACTGGCTTGTTTGGAGAGGCCGTTGGGAGAACGATCACAGATTCTGAGGTAAATAAGTGAGAGGAATTTTGTCTCGATAAATACAGGAATGGATTTTGGGGAGGCAAACGGCCTCCCCAAACAAGCCCTTTTTTCTTTCTTCTCTTTCCTCTTTTTTACTTTTCATTCTTTCTCTTTCCTACCCACTTTTTTGCTTCGGAATCCGTAAAAGTTAATAACCTCCCAAACATAAATCACTTTTCAAAACCTAGGTTTTACCTTGAAATCTGTAAAAGTTATTCTGAAAAGAGTTTTCAAACAAGCCCTAAGGCCATTAATTGTAGACTCATGTTAATATTTAATTCTAGTCATACAAAATCCTATTTATAAGTAGACAAAGGATGGTGGGTTGGTATGTGTTAACTTCATGATTTTAACATGAAAATTAAATTTTACTATGATGTCAATTATTATTACTACTCACTTTATCTTTAATTATAAACGATAGATAATTACCAGGTGGATGAATATTCTTGGGAATTAGGAAGCTTTCTCTTTTGTAGTAGTTGAAAAGATCTCCTCATCAACATATCTTCACTCCAACATTAACTTTCGCTATAAATTAGAAATATTTCTTTCTCTTTTCTTTTTGGGAAGGTGTGGAGTGTGTGTAATCTTTTTAAAATTTCGAATGATGAATATTTATTAAGGAAAAAACCACGGAAATATTAGAACGTTTAAAAATAAAAGTAAATTGCAATCAATAGTTTAGATTTAATTTCCAAATCCAAAAAGTTTGATTCACATATCAGATGCTGAGTTGTCAAAGGAACTGCATATAAATATAGATGATCATACTTTTAGATCACTGAAAGTTCATCTGCTTTTGCAATGCGGGTGGTAAAAGATTGCAGGAACTTTTTTTGTTTGGATTGATATACATTGGCTTCCGGCACTTTTTCTAAATCCTGTTACTAAGAATATGAGCAACTAACTATTCCGGTTTATGGAAGTGTAACCTACAATAGAGGCATCTCGCTACCTCTGAATAATTATTACGGCAGCATACCCAAAACTCAAACGAGACCACTGGTTAAATTGAAACTACTTTTTTACTAGTCGATCCAAACCCTTGGTGATATAGCATGACCTTTTAAATTGAGGCATTTTCCCCTTGGACTGAATTGGGGAACATCTTATGGCAGAATCATGACATTGGATGATGGACTTGAAGAAAACTTGGGATGGAGGTTTCAAAGATTTCTCGGATCTTAATTTTCTATTTTTATAAGTTTTATTTCCCAGCACATTTAAAAAAAGTTCGTTTACACTTAAATACCAGTCGAGCTACAAATAGATTGATCATAGTAAAAAGGGATTTTGGTTGCTTAAATACGAGATCTCAAGTTTAACTAGGTTTGGCAATACTTGAATTCAACTTATTTGTGGACATTTAAAAAAAGTTCATTTACTCTAGCGAGGCATGTGCAGACGCTTTTAAATTACATGAAGATCCAAATGATGATGAGTATGGAACTAAAGATCATTCATTTGGAAAATTCAACTGCCACAAAAGTCCAGCAATCCATGTGGCAAGTGGTTAGTGGTGCACTGGCAACCAAGGAAGCACTGTTCAGGAGGAAGTGCTTAGATTCACCAACGTGTATCATTTGCAATGGACAAGTGGAAACAATAGTGCATATGCTCTTCCTATGCCCTGGGCAAGACAGTGCTGGTTTGAATCTACTCGGGAATTAAAATTTGATGAAAGGTACATGACCAAAGTGGACAGGTGGCTAGAAGAATGGCTGACACATGAGGAGGGGCCTTATACGAGCAGTATAGCACTGTTTGCAAGCATATACTGGGTGTAATAAAACAGATCGAAAGGGGAGAGAATAGTAACCTGATTGTATATTGTTATATTGCATACCACGTGTTATGTACAGAAGTGTATATATAGACACAAGTGTTACACGTGTCTTGCATTCTATTGTTCTAGTAGTTATAACAAATATAGCTAACTTAGTTACAGCTGCCACTATAACAGCTGCCACTATAACAGAATGACAGCTGGCAATATTCACTTATTCTAACATCCTCCCTCAATTCGAGCTACCCCCTAGCATTCTCGGACACCAAGATGTCTTTTAAAGTTATTAAAGGAGCCTTGAGAAAGCGCCTTTGTGAGCCCATCAGCGACCTGGTCGATGCTGGGAATATGTTGAACTAGGAACTCTTTCTTAATAGCTTTCTCTCGAACAAAGTGTAGATCCAACTCGATGTGCTTAGTTCTGGCATGCAAAACTGGATTTGTTGTCATCATTACTGTGCTAAGATTATCACACAGCACCCTAGCTGGACCTGCAAGAGCAACTCGTAATTCTTGTAAGAGAGACTTGATCCACAGAACTTCAGTGACAGCAGAGGCCATACTCCGATATTCAGCTTCCGTACTTGATCTGGCAACTGTAACCTGCTTCTTTGAAGACCAAGCAATGAGATTGGGACCAAAGTAGATGCAGAACCCTGTAGTGCTTCTTCTATCATTGAAATCTGACGCCCAATCAGCATCACAATATGTTGTAATGGTTCTGCTGGAGTTAGGCCGAATGACAATACCATGATGGAGTGTTCCAGCTAGGTAGCGTAGGATTCGTTTAACAGCCTTCCAATGTACTGAAGATGGATTTTGCATGAACTGACATACTTTATTGATAGCAAAACTCACCTCCGGACGTGTGATCGTGGCATATTGTAGTGCTCCAACAATGGATCGGTAGAGTTGAGGGTCAACTAAGTCGCTCATATTATCATTGAGCTTAGGCAGCTTGAGACCCTTGGTCATTGGAGTTGCCACTCCTTTAGCTGTACTCATACCTGCTCTAGATAAAATGTCCTTAAGATACTTTGTCTGAACAAGCTCCATAGACCCACCATGTCCTCGTTTAACCTCAATTCCTAGAAAGTAGCTTAATGGTCCGAGGTCTTTAAGAGAAAACTCACGATCCAGATCATTAATCACCCGAAGGATATTATCATGAGAGGAGCCAGTGATAATAATATTATCAACATACACAAGGATAAACATTAACTAATGGGAGGAGTGGCGAATGAAAAGAGAGGGATCACACCTACTAGAAACAAAACCATGCTTCATGAGAGCACCCCCAAGTCGTTTAAACCATGCTCGTGGGGCCTGTTTCAAGCCATAAAGTGCTCTGTGCAGTTTACAAACCAGAGTTTTATCCTTGCTCTCAAACCCAGGAGGTTGGATCATATAAACTTCCTCCTTTAGATAGCCATTAAGAAAGGCATTATTCACATCTACCTGATGAATGTGCCACTACTGTGATAACGCAATGCTCAAAATGACAAGGATGGTAACCAGACGGATAACAGGACTGAAAGTTTCCTGAAAGTCAGAGCCTTCTTATTGATGGAAACCTTTGGCAACAAGTCTGGCCTTATGCTTGTGAGAGGAATTCATAGGATTGGTCTTTAGCTTGAAGACCCATTTGCAACCAATAGCCTTTCTATCATGAGGCAGGGGAACTAAGGACCATGTCCATTGCGTAGTAGAGCACTGAATTCCTTTTCCATTGCTTTACGCCAAGGAGGGGACTGAAGTGCTTCATTGTGGCTAGCAGGTTCGGAGGCAATCGTAGCAACAAAAGCTTTAGGTTTGAGATTGCCTATCTTGGACCTAGTAATCATACTGTGAGATGGAGTAGGGAGAGAGGGTGGGGCAGGTATACTAGGAGGTTCACGATGTTGAGGAGTAGGTAAAGATAAGGTGGGAGAAGTGTTTGGAGAGGGCATTGATGAAGAGGAAGGAGATGGCGATGAGGCATGTATAGAAGGTGATGATGGAGAGGAGAGTGAGAGACTGGACAGAAGGGGTGGTACCGCAGAGGTATGAAAGGGGAGGCTATTTTGGATGATGGAAACAAAGAGGGATAAGGGAAGGATGACTCATTGAAGATGACATCTCGGGCTATAAAAATTCTTCCAGAGGAGGCTAGACATTTGTAACCTTTGTGCAGTAAGCTAGGTCCAAGAAACACACATTCAGTGGATTTATAATCAAACTTATGATGGTTATAAGGCTTAGTAAGAGGAAAACAGGAACAACCAAAAGCTCGAAGTCTGCTATAGTCTGGTGCTTTATGAAAGAGGGACTCAAATGGTGATTTTCCTATTAGTACTGAGGATGGAAGGACATTTATCAAGGAAACAACCATATAGAAGGCATCTGACCAGTATGATAATGGAAGAGAAGCTTGGGCAAGAAGAGTGAGACCAACCTCAGTGATGTGTCGATGCTTCCTTTCAGCCAAGCCATTCTGTTCATGCACATAGGGGCAGCTCTGGCGATGGATAATACCTTTAGAAATGAAGTACTGAGTGAATTGACGATATTCTCCACTACAGTCAGACTGAAAAAACTTGACAGAGGCATTGAATTGAGTAGTATGAGAGCAAAGAACTGAAGAAAGGCAGAAAATGCTTCAAACTTGAGTTTGAGAGGATAAATCCATGTATACCGAGTGCATGCATCCGTGAAATGAATGTAGTACAAATAACCCTCTCGTGTTTTAACTGGTGCTGGTCCCCAAATATCAGAGTAAATCATTTCAAAGGGAGTAGTATAAGTTGTTTTAGACTGAGGAAAAGGTGCTTTGTGAAATTTACCCATAGTGCACGCCTTACAAAAATCAAACACATGTTTTCTAGTTGAAGGAATTTTACAATGTTTCATAACAAATGAGACAACGTGTGGGGAGGCATGCCCCAACCTAATGTGCCATAAACGAAATGAATCAAGATGAACAGATGGTGAATCTGTAATACAACTTTTATTGGAAACAATTGCAGAAAAACAGGCTGCAGGAGTGGAAGAGTTGCCTCGAAATTTGAGGTTTAGAGCAGGGTACATCCCGTTGTGAGAATTGCACTGGTAGATGATACGTCTAGTGCTGGGATCCCTTACGCGACACTGCCTTGCATCAAATTCAACCAAGACATTGTTATCGTAGCAGAACTTGTAAACAGAAATTAGGTTCTTAATGATTTTTGGTACATGTAAAACATGAGAAAGTCTGAAACATGAAGAATTATTTGTAAGAACTGCTGAACCAGTATGTGTAATGTGGAGACCTGCACCATCACCAGTGTAGACTTGGTCAGTTCCCTTGTAAGAAGCACAATCAGTTAAATTGGTGGCATCGTTGGTGAGATGGCTCGTTGCACCAGAGTCAAAATACCACGCCGGATCAGCAACCGTATCAGAGGTTGCAACAAGAGCAGAATGATTAGTAGATTTAGAAGATGATGGTGCGGTGTCATAAATTGAGAGTCCTTGAAAGGATTCATCAAACCTGTACCAACATGTTGCTACGGCGTGGCCTGTTTTGCCACACAATTGACATACAACCTTTGAACGAGAAGAGTTGCCACGACCGTAGTTTCTGCCACCACGACGGCCGTGATTGCGACCACCACCTCCACCTCGATGATACTGATGGGCACTTGTTTGAGCTATGTTGGCAGAGATATGTGGAGTGGCAGAGGACATGGAAAGAGAGTGACGATTTTTCTCAATGCGGGCTTCCTGTGCCATGAGTAGTGCTTCAATTTCAGCTATCGTATATGGTTCAAGTCTGGTGGAAATAGAGGTAATAAAAGGATCATAGTCTTCAGAGAGTCCATCGAAGATGAATTCAAGTTGATCTGAGACAGAAACGGGGGATCCAACAGCAGCCAAGGCGTCAATGCTCGCCTTGATCTTTAGAAGATACTCATTCATGGGGGAGTTATCTTTCTTGGTGTTTTTCAAGGTGGTTTTGAGTTGCTTTACCTTTGCTCTGGTCTGTAAGGCAAAGAAAGCAGTGATCCGATCCCGGATCTGGGCCGTAGTCTCACAACCTACCGTTCGTGTGAGTACCGAATCAGACATCGATGAGAGAATCCAGGACATCAATAGTTGGTCCTGACGCATCCACTTGATATATGTTGGCGAGAGGATTTGCTTCTCATCTTGAGAAATGTACTGTTCGGGAGGAGAATTTGTTGTCGAGGAACGATTCCAGAGCGTGGCCTCTCACAGCACTGAGGACTTGTTGCCGCCATAGAAGAAAGTTGGAATCGTCCAATTTTACTGAGATTGAGTGATGGAAGGCAGCCACACCATTTGTCGAGGGAACATCCGAAAGTGCAGTGGGTGAAGCCATGGAAGGAGTCGCTTGCTCTGATACCATGTAATAAAACAGATCGAAAGGGGAGAGAATAGTAACCTGACTGTATATTGTTATATTGCATACCACGTGTTACGTACAGAAGTGTATATATAGACACAAGTGTTACACGTGTCCTGCATTCTATTGTTCTAGTAGTTATAACAAATATAGCTAACTTAGTTACAGCTGCCACTATAACAGCTGCCACTATAACAGAATGACAACTGGATGACAGCTGGCAATATTCACTTATTCTAACACAGACATGAAGAAAATATTAATAAACAGAAATTGAGAGCACTCCTTTTATGTTGATATAAAAGAGAAAAAATGAGCACAGACGATTGATGAGATAATTTCATATATATATATATATATATAGCTCTATCACTTTCTAAAGTCTAAACTAAAGTGAAGACATCTCTGCACGAAGATCTCCAGTATGGAAGAAAGGGGAAAAAAGTCGTCGCAATTTTCCATCGGGCTCCACCGTTCTCAAACGAGATTACAGAGAAAATGAAAAACGCAAGGATCATGTGATGGACCAATATCTCACTTGATCATCCGGGTAACCGCCAATTTATCGAATTAAACGATGTCAACAGCATAAAACAGGTGAAATCAAACATTAAATCACGATAGGGGTCAATGGATGAACGACGAAAACTCAGCTGACGGATGAAGCAGGTCTCTGAAAGAACATGGAGAAGTAAATAAAGATGGTGGTGCGTACCAAGATTGAGGAGCAGGATTAGAGCTGGCCTGAGTTGAACTTAAATGGAACTCAGCTGACGGATGAAGCAGGTCTCTGAAAGAACATGGAGAAGTAAATAGAGATGGTGGTGCGTACCAAGATTGAGGAGCAGGATTAGAGCAGGCCTGAGTTGAACTTGAATGGACTTGAAGGAATCGGCAGAATCTCCGATCCATCCCATTGGTCTCTCACGAATCAAAAGTAAAATGCAGAGTTTGGATACTAAAGAACAAGCAGTGAAATGGATTATGAGCTAACACCTTTTTCCCTCCACAGAATTTGTACGGAGCTCTTTCATGCAGCCGGAGTTTCTTATTACTACTATACGCGGCTTTTGCTTCCGAAAATTGCAGACCCGCCATATTCTTCAGAGTTCAGACACGTTTATACGTGGCTTCATGAATGTGCATGTGACACCTGTTTTCCTCCATTTTTATTACAAAAAATTAACATCACCTATCATTTAGCGTCTCCCCTTCTAAATATAAAACCGGTTTGATTCGATTATGACATTATAAAATACATTTTAAACCATGAATCTATCTCTTTCTTATATTCTCTGTGTTGAAAATTATATGTTTGAATCAGTTTAAATTTGAAACCGTACATTTTATTTCAGTTTTGGTTGGATACATTTAATCCTATGCATGCCATATAAATAATTTAATATCTGTATGAATTATGATTTAGTAAGCTGTATAAATGATGTGATGCCATTCAGAACACGCAAGGATGAAGAATCTCTCCACTGACTTAGCCTAACCACATTTAATTACTATTCGCAGGTCAAAAAATATTTAATTATTATTTTACCTACCTAATTAATATTAAAATTGAGATCTCTTAATTTTTTAAGAACATTTGGATCATTTGTATTGATCCTGAAAAGTTTCGATCCCAACACATCAAAAAAGCATATGTACAAGGAAAACAAAAGTTTAAAAGATCATGACTCATTTCTGTATTCATAAGTTTTATAAGAATTTTTTGTTTTTAAAAAAACTGTATCGCTTATCTTCTTCTTCCCTCCCTCCCTAACACTGCAGCTCTTCCATCTTTTATATTCCAACAATGGCTCTGTTTGGATTAGCGTTATAAAAATAAGTTTACGCAAGTTGAGATAACATTTCTTTCACATATTTATCTTGTATGACTCATCCAAATAGGCATAACGACTTCCCCATCGCTCATGTCGATGAATCCGGTGCTCGAATGCCTGGCCATTCACGGCGATACTACTGCTCTGACTTGCAACCCTCACAGTCACTGCATTCCGGCAGGAACAGGAATTCCGGCATTACCACTTCCTCAAAATCTGTTATCTCCAGTGTGACTAGTGGCCATGGGCGGGGGTGTTACCATTTTTTCAGATAAAAGTATTGAGCCCAACCCAAAAGTTTTTAGTATAAAGCCCATGCCAATATTTTGGGCCGAAGCCCATACCAATGTAAAAGAACTAAAAATATGTGAGGATATTTCTGTCAACCCCCGACAAAAGGCTTCTGTTACTTAAACCTCAAGCTCGGGCGCGTCTCTTCTCGTCTTCGCAAGGAAAAACCCTAGCCTCTTTTTTCTCGTGAAATCAGCGACGCAACCAATAATGGTAAGCTTCCCTCTCCTCTCTCTTCGTCTATGCCTGGTTGGTTTTCTTTACTTCAGGATCATTCACTTCATTTCTTTAATCTTATTTGGCTTGTTCATTGCTTGTCGCGGCAGACTGGAGAGGCTGTGAATTCTAAAGCCTACCCATTGGCTGATGCCCAGCTCACAATAACAATACTGGATCTTGTCCAGCAAGCTGCCAACTACAAGCAGCTCAAGAAGGGTGCCAATGAAGGTCTGGGTCTTTATGTTGCGGCCTCTATTTTGCTTCCGCTTGTGTTATTGTTATTTGCCGTATTTGCTCTTTGTTGTTGTTATTTTAACAAGTTCTTTTCTTGGTCATTACACCAAAAGCAATGTATAAACATTGATGCTCTGAATCTGTTTCAGCAACCAAGACGCTGAACAGGGGTATTTCTGAGTTCATAGTGATGGCAGCGGACACTGAACCACTTGAGATTCTTCTCCATCTTCCTCTACTTGCTGAGGATAAGGTGACTTTGGACGATTCTTCTCTTTTCTGCGATCTTTGTTTTTCTTACTCTGCAATGAATGATGGACTATCAGTGTTTTTTCTTGCGTTCTTGGTCTTCTTGCTATTCTTTTGTTCATTGACGTTTTGCCAAAATTTATTGTTTGATCGTTACAAAACTGGATATTACTAGGCGTTCGTTTGTTGTTAGCCGTGCTGTTCTTGTGTAATGATTAGGAAATGACATTTGCGTATATCATCATCTTTTTTGTATGAACCTAATATGGACTAAATATTTAATGTTGAACTAATTCAGATTGACTTTGATTCGAGTATATCATCATCTGTTTATCCTCTGTGACAGTGGCTTTTCTCTATTAAGGTGTAGCATTGGTTTTGTCAAATAGGTGCAGGATAAAGGAAAGGAATTATCTGATGCCCAATACAATGGACCAAGAGATTTGTGGTGGTCATTTCATATTTTGCTGTGTATTATTACCGTGTATTGTTCAGTAACATGCTATTCATTTGCACACTGCTGTTACTGTTGCTTGGGATAGGTATTTTTTGATGTGAGATGTTTTAATTGCTACCATATATTGCTGTATGCGGCCACAACTATATGTCTATATAACCAGTGATGTTTAACCTTATTGTTCTAGGAAGAAACTCATTGATGCAGATTGGCTTATTTGTATTCCTATTCATGAAGTGCCGTGCTATGTCTTTGTCAAGCTTTTATCATTATATAAAATAAACCCCTAGTTTCACGGCAAGAGTGATTAACCAACTACATCTTAATTTTGTTAATCTGCTGGTAGCTTAAGTTAATAATTTTATATTGTAATCTTGCGTGTCTCAGTATTCCAGCCGCTTTTACTTGAATTTATCTACGTCGTTGTTTATAAACTTGCTATGATATTGAATTATCTCCTTGGATTTTGCAGAATGTTCCCTATGTATTTGTTCCATCAAAACAAGCACTTGGAAGAGCATGTGGAGTGACACGGCCAGTGATAGCATGTTCTGTGACCAGTAACGAGGGAAGTCAATTGAAATCCCAGATACAACAACTAAAGGTGATGTACTGTTAGTTGCAAAAAGCTACATTAAGTGTCACCAACTATATTGAATCAGTATGGATTCTGATGATGATTATTGTGTGGAATGCAGGATGCCATTGAGAAGCTTTTAATCTGAGGAATGCTATTCGGTATGATGGGCTTCTTGGGTTGTGCTGATGCTCCTTCAGAGGCTTTGACTGGAAGAGGTGCCGTGTTGCCTGGGGAAATATAGATATCTGTGTGTTAACCTACATTGTTGTTGATTATGAAAGATTATCTGAGTGGGTCTTTTTTTATTTTTTTTAGTATGATTGATGCTTTGAACTCGGATTTCAAGTTTTCAATGTGATTTCTTATATCGTGATTCGTGAGAATTGATGCACCTCTCTTCTACTTCGAATCTAATTAAAGTCTTTTTTATACTGTAATCAATTTTTATTTTGTGTTTTAAAAAATAAACTAAGTCCTAATTTTTCTAAGCTAATGTTGCTTGACCACTTGCCACAAATGGCATACCAGCCTTAGATGCGAGTTAGTTGAATGAATTATATAAAACTTCAATCATTCAAATTTACTATACTTTTTTGTGTTCAAACAAACTCTCTCTAATCATGGTTTTGCTGAAGGGAACATTTGAAAAATACAAGATTACCAAAGTAGCAACGGGTTGATTAGAAATCCTTATGATTAAGTTGCACTCCTAACCTGACATAAACTTAGCCTTACCTGAGAGTAAGTTTGGTCCGAAAAAAGAATCTGATGAGAATCTAGATAGGATTGGATCCAACCCGCCTATTGGGTTGGACTAGACATTCACTTACTATAATTATTAAATTTATTTTAAATTTTGTTACTATATATATTAATATTTTTTCTTGGAGGTCACAGGTTATGACCTCATTTAACCAAGTTGCAACCTTCATCCTCGTATGTCCATATCTGTGCTCTAGTATATGTCAAATCGTAATATGAAACTTTGTTTTTTCAAATTTCATGCATTTATCCAACATGTTTATTAAAAAAACAAACAAAGCAATTGACCTAGATCAATCTAGTAACCTAGTGGATCAATCCAACACGTTCTTGGTTGCAACTAATACCTAATCCGGTCTATCTCGGTCTTTGTGTAGCCTTACTCATTTGAAAAGGGGCATGTTTGCCACAACGTTATAAAATTATGTTTACATAAGTTGAGATAAAATTCCTCTTACTGCTTACCTTGTAGACTGTAAATCATGTGTTTGTTTGAGAATTCATTTTCTCCAACGGTGCATGTAAGCCAAAACAAAACTATCTCGAAATCCGTAAAAACCATCTCAAAATTCATAAAATCACATCGGAAACCATAACTCTTTTCTCTCAACGGAGTTCCCAAACACACCATATTGGGAAAGTAGTTACACTGCTAATTAGATAGACCCAAAGAGTGTTCATTTAAATCAAATTAAAGAAAGATAAAGGTGCATTCACTACAACATATTTTTAACTTTTAAAATTTCATGTTTGATTACCTTAATAAATAGTAATCCAATAAATATTTAGTAATTAAATTGAAAAGTGATTAGCAAAACAACCACTTAACTCAATAAATAAGTGGTTAATGTAATTATTCTCATGCAACATTAGAAAAATTAAATCTATTTATCAGGAAATATGGCTTATGATTAGTCTATTATTATTTAGTTTATCTCACATTTTGATTTAATTATTTTTTCCTTGACAATTTTCCATCCTACGTTTTGATAACACGTTAATTTTCCTTTCATTTTCAAGATTTCCTCATAGAAACATGTAGTATTAAATAAATAATTTACTATACCATATTTTTCGGACAATCAGAACATCAGGTGGGCGTGCCGGA
>JANTPZ010091018.1:0-22245 GCA_025593235.1 Vachellia pachyceras | reverse complement strand
CCACCCATAACTGAAAAATACAACATAAAATATTCCAAATATTCCTAAACAGATTTCTTCCTCCTAGAATAAACCAACAGTGGTCGGTTTGTAACACACCCTTCCCACTTTTTCCCTTACCCTTGGAAGCATTCTCATCACTTCCACTTGCTGCCTGTTTCCCCTTTCCTTTTGAGGACTCCTTAGGCTTTGAATCCTTTCCCATGCCTTTCAAAAACTAATTAATTGTTTTCTTTCACTGAATAAGTAAAGCAAAATATTTTCAGTTTAAAAAAAAAAAAAGTTTACCCAGAACTTCAGGTGACAAACAAAAATGAATTATGAGCAATAAAGATAATTCAAATAATCATAAAAAAATCAAATAAGTTTTAAAAAAACCCGAACTCATTTTGAGGCCCCTTACAACCCTTTAAAAGTAGAACTAGGACACAGACAACACCATCATAATGGCTTGCCGGATTAAAAACACATAATTCCCGAGTTATTCTATGAAAAAAGTTTCAGGTGTCAAGGAATGTAAATAGTTTACACATACACAAGTGCAAGACAAAACTCTTGACATCAGTTTCATGGCATACATAAAATAGCAAAAGAAGGCTTCATGCTTCAGTGAAGCGGGAGACACCATCTCATAGATATGTCGAGAATGAGTTAAAAGTTAAAATCCAGGTAATCAAAGAAAGGCGCTATATGAATTATAGTAATTGAAGATTCATCCTGATCAATGCAATGGTCACCCCACAAGAAAGATACTACAGAATCCTGACTGCAAGTTCAAAAAACCATGGTCATACTAGATCAAGAACAAAGATCAAAATCTAGAAGTTATACTTGACATGCGATCTTTTGCATCACTTTTCGTAGCAGTTAACAATACATGGCAGATTGACCAGATCTTTCGAGCATTCAAATCGCCGCCACGAAAAAATGAGAAGTCCAAAGTATCAATGATAGTAACCTCCGCCTATGTCGTAATAATGATAATGATAAGAAGAAGAAGCAGCAGTTCAAGCAAAACAGAAGCACGAATGCCAGTTGCCAGCAAATTGAGGAATACCCCCCCCCCGGGGGGGCTGGGGGCGAGGGGGGAAGTACGACTTTCCCATTTAATCAGAGCCTTGGGCATGCCCACAAGCCCTAAAATGAAAATCTAACTGAACCGCTGCAAGAAGCAGCATTTCATAATACAGAAATAATTCAACGGAAGCACATTTCGAAAAGCAAAAACTGTAAAGTTATGACAATGGAAACTAACACTGACCGCACAGAAAGTTCTAATTCATTCTAGTGAGCATATTTAATACAAATCATTCCAAAGAATCAGCGCCAAAGTATAGAGAACAAATATATCACGATAAGACCAAGTAAAACAATCGAAGACGAAAATTCAACAGAATCATTGGAAAACAGCGAATCAAGAAATTGTGTTTACTTCTCAGTTCTCACCTCTATCTCCAACTGAACTCAAGTCGGAGAGATCCTCATGCGCAACAACCAACAAAGCAAAGGCCGAAGGGAATCTAAATATAATGGATAATCAACTTCGTCGACTAGAGTATCATCTGGCTATTTACATAATTGCCACTGACAAGAGGGTTTAGGGATGTCGTAATTATCTCGATGAATAATACATGGGCCTTCAGCGATAACAAGGCCATCGATTTCTCAACGAACTGTTGCCCGCAAAGCCCGGAAGCATGCATCACTTATACAGTAAAAGCAAATTTGTTTACCCGGTTGGAAACTCTTGCTGACGAGGAGTGCCACTTTATGGTGGCACAGGTTATATATGTTGGGGGAGACATTTCTATATATAAATGAAAGCGACCTCTTCTAAAATTAATTCCCATGTGGTTAATGCACCTTAACCAAGAGGAGGTGGAGGCATGTGTAGTCTCCTACTTGTAAGTCATGGAATTATAGGTTATGTGCTTTAAATTGTGGATGAACCCAATCCATTACCAAAATTTTCTTTAAAAAAAAGTAGATTTGTTTAATTGTGCCTAAACTAAATTATTATTCTTAACTTAAAAGCATAAAGTAGGCCGAATATAAACTAATTTATCTTAATATAAATGTCAGTTAATTTTGGAGTTGGATGATTAACAACCGTTCCTTGAAATTGGTCTAATTGCCCTATTCCTTCTAATTATGTATATGTATTCTTAATTATTTTTTGTGCAAATCAAAATTTCCTAAAATCACTTTAGATTTGAAATTAATCCATTTGGCAGGGAGCCTTAACATTAAACCTGACACAAAGTACTTTTCTCAAAATTCAAGCTTATCTATTCATGATTATCATTTTTGAATATATTGACAGTTCACCAAAAAAAATTCTTTTTTCTTTTCCATATTCTAATTTTTTTGAAAAAATTAATTATATTAATGTTTACTATTATAAAGAATTAGTACCTATACACTTTTTCAACTTTTCGCATTTCCTAACTAAAGATGTGCAAAACCAAACCCAAAAAACCAAATTGGATTCAATTTATTAAATTCGATTTTTCTCATATTTTCAATTTGGTTCAAACATTTTTTATTGTGTTCTAGTCTGTTTCTGGTTTGACTGATCTAAACCAAACCAGACAAAAGCGTTTGTGTTGAACTCTGGTTGCTGATTGTGATCAATATCAACTATAATAATATTTGGGAAAAGCCGTACTCTTTATAAGTATACTGAAATGATATAAGCAATGGCACGGCCAACACTTTGTTACAATAATACGCAACGAATTTTCCCCGGAAATATATGCAGTAATTTGCAATAAGAGCTTCTTCAATCTCCGAAATGTATTAAATAAAGAAAGGGCAAAGGCAAGATCCTATAATTAGAATTTCCAAAAGCAACTGATTACTTTTTGTGGGGCGTGGGGAGGGTGACTGTATGAACATATCATAGTGCTCCAAGCTATCCACAGATTCGTCATCCCAGCGAAGGCTCCTCCATGAAGACAGTTTTAAAGTTTTTTATCCTTCAAGAGAAATGACATTAGCTGCTTTCCTTTGAGGACAAGAACCAACTTGAAGACTACTCAGAGTCAGAATCTAACAATTGATACGCATTCGACGGCTCAAAATCAGTCATAGAAACAGGTGGCTTTTTGTTGGACCGGCGCCGGTCTCTCTGTCTCTGTCTTCTTTCTTCCAGCGTAGGTTCCTGTCAAAATGGAATCTTGCCTCTACTAGCACATAGCATTCTTACTGAACTCAAACAACTTCCTGATATTATATATTGGTCTTCATACAGAAGTTTCGAATGGATCTTGTCCTAGTCCTAAGGTCTACGAAAAGTATTGGCTAAATTGGAACCATTTATAAAATATACTATGCAAATGAAGCCGACAGTTACCTCATGTCTAGGTTGACTGGAATCATTTGACTTAGCCAAAGCAGCTTGTTGGCTCCTCCGCAGCCAGATGGTAGCCAGAGAAATTAATGCTCCCAGAAGCAGAATTGGACCAACCCTAGGATCCTCGAGGTAATCGTATAGTCCAGCAAGAATTTCCAAAACTCTCTGCTTAATATTTTTCAAAGGAACCTTTTGTGCTGTTCTGGACCAGACAGGTTCAGAATCATCTTCAACAAGCCTAGGGGTCTTTAGCGTCTACAAAGGTCACAGAGTAGGTAGAATAAGCTGGCCAGAATTCCTAATGGCTCGCTGACATTTATTCATGACTTGAAAACTTACAAAGAACGGTAGATCTCTCGAGTCACCATCTGCTATGATCCCTGCAATCCAATTGGTAATCTGCTAAAAAATGAACGAAGAAAAAGAAAAGGCATCAGAGAACAGCATTTCTTTGACATGGTTAATTCTCACGCTATGCAATATGTTCATAAACACTGTTATCAGTTACAGAAGGAAATGTAAAATGATTCGTGGCAGGCAGATCAGGAATCATAGAAGCTACAAAACCTGTGAAATGTCATCTGCGCCATTGTACTTGGCTACAAACTGGCCTGCATGATCCCGATCATTGATCAAATCTTGGTATAGTAAAGAGTTCCATTTTGTTGCTTCCTGCGCCCTCTTATCCACAGCAGTTTTATTCCTTAGGTAACGAATGACAATTAATTGAGGTACATCATTCATACTCCTCCTTTGTCCACAAGTGTCATAGCTGGCAGTAGAACCAAGGTAAAATCGACAATAATCCTAATAGAAGATTGATTATGCATTAATGTTAGCAGCTTGAGCAGAAAACAGTTGCAAATAAGGTGAAAAAAGTATCTTCATCCAAACAAACTAGTTATTGTCGTTACCATTTCTTAATGATTCAGTATATCTTGTCATTGAAAATAAATAAAGATAGAACAGATGAAAGAAAAAGGATGACCTGTTGTTTTTCACCATCCAGCCAAGCAAATGTCAATCGCTTTCTCTTAAATGCATCCACAGCAGGAGCTACGGAGTCATCTTCATATGGCCCATCTGACTTAGCATGCTTTGATAGTGTTTCTTGAGCCCTGCACATGGTCTATGGACTTGTATTATTTACATCTGATAAATTTTAAAGAATAGATGCTTCAAAAGGCAGATATTTGCCTTTGCCCCTCAAAATAATAATAGTTAAATAACCCATATTGTATATCTACTTCATTAGGAATTGAACGTAAGCTCAACAACAATGACAATCATGACTTGACATTCTCAATGAACGCAACTAAGGATAGTTCTCAACTAAAACAGTAGTTACAATGTCGGGTACATGATGGAAATTTAAAAAGTAAAGAAAAGAAAGAACATACTTCACGCATTTTGTTCAATTCCGGACTTAGCCTTCCTACTGCAATAGCACAATACCAAATCACTGTGTCATATCCGGCACGAGAATAGCCATGGGGATCACAACCTAGCTCCATTGATGTCACACTCCTCAGCTGTGGGAGCTCTGGGAGGGGCATGAACATGTTATTAATAAAAAAAGATTCAAAAGTTGTTCAGTTAATAGAATTCTGAATTCAAGCAGCACAACATTAGGCCTCCAAATAACTTGCAAGTCATTATGCAATGAACAGAAGAACAGTGTTGCATGTATTAGAGAGGAGGCAAAATATATACAGCATTTACCGAAACGTAATAATAAAAGTATCAAAGTAAACAGACTAACTAGGGAAGCGCTGGCATCTTGATGCATTTTATTTTAAGCCCCAGAGATACATTCGCTAATGAAGACCTAATATGTACATTTCAATGCGTCTCTCTCTCTCTCTCTCTAATACGTTCAGATGCAATAGATGCCAAAACCTTTTCCAACTGAAGTTCTGTGAAAATATTTGGGGTGCAAGAGTGAAATATTTATAGATGCCAAAACCTTTTCCAACTAAAGTTCTGTGAAAATATTTGAGGTGCAAGGGTGAAATATTTATTTCTTAAAGAAGTTCCAGCCATATCACCTCCCAATCCTCCTTTCTCAACAAAACCACAAACAAAAATGCAGATTTTATTTTTTTTAGAAAATGGGTAGTTAATCAAAGAAATGGACAACTACGGATTCAAAACCATAAATCTGACTTACCTTGCTGTTTATTATTCTCCATCAAATTCAGAAATATTGAATTGTTAATTGAACCTACAACCCAAAAATCAAGCACAGTTATTCAAATGAAGTACAGAATACAGGTAAAATGGTTCTCAGGGACTACAAGAAGAAGAAACAGACCATGATACACAACAGGTTTGATGCCCGGGTCTTTAAGAAATACTATAGCAGGTGCAGATTCAACCCCAAATCTGCCATCAAAATCAAAGCAGAATTTCTCACAATACTTCATACTAGATCAAGAGATAAACCATAAGCTGCTAAATATATTTGAACAGTCGTAGAGCAGTTCCTTCTTCATGGCCAGAGAGATATGTAGAATGAATTTCTTTAAATGTGAACTTTTGGAATTAAAAAAGTTCTCACTATACTATAGCAGGTGCAGATTCCACTCCAAATCTGCCATCAAACTCAAAGCCGAAATTCTCAAAATACTTTATACTAGGTCAAGAGATAAACCATAAGCTGCTAAATATATTTGAACAATCGTAGAGCTGTTCCTTCTTCATGGCCATAGAGATATGTAGAACGGATTTTTTTACATGTGAATTTTGGGAATTAAAAAAGTTCTCACTTACGCTCCCAACCAGTAAGAAGATTCCTCTTCCCGCCAAAGAATTAACGCAAATGAAGCAAAAGCCCAATAGTCTTTAGCTGCTTGTCGTATAAATGGATAGGCACGCTCCCCAGTGTTCGAGAAAAAGATGACTTTTACCTATAAGACAGGGTTACAGGAGTATAAAACAAGTAACTTAGATCAAGATAACAAAACATAAACGAAGATCTACTGAGGTAAAGATTACATAAAAGAGAACCATTAAAGATCTGGTTAGTGGCCACAAAATTATACCTCTTTTGAGACTGTTGCTAAAGATTGAATCTAAGACGGCCACAGAACACAATATGCCAGATATTTAGTTCTACAGGAAATTTTCAGTAACTAAGTTTTCACAGATGGCTCACAATTTCATGGCCATTAGTAGAGTGACCTTGGATAAACTTAAGTTCTCAGAATGATGATAACGGTCACCAATCAAAAGTGAACAGTGTAACAAAAATATATATAACAAAGAATATAAAGAGAACTGTTAGGAAAATTACAAAATTAATAATATATAGTGTGTGTTTGGGAACTCCGTTGGGAGAAGGGAGTTATGGCTTCCGAGGTAATTTTATGGATTTCGAGATGGTTTTATCTTGGCTTACTTGCACCGTTGGGGAAATGAGTTCCCAAACAAGCACATAGAATTTAAGAAAGTGCAGAAGGAATAAATCCAAAAGTTAATATATGACACTACAAGAATGAAAGAGCAAGAAATTCGTACCCTATGTGGACTCGTTTTTGCAAGGAAATTTGGCACCTGAAAATTTAACAATACAGTTTCAACTTTCAAATAACTTCCAATAAGAAGCTCAAACAAGCAAGTACAAAAAACAAACTATCAACCAACAGTTTTTGGAATGCTGAAATCAGTATTAACTAATTAAGCGATTTAAATAATGCAACACCGAAAAATATGATTAAATAAAAGCTAGGTGCTAAACCCATTGGATACAGAGTTACAATAACTTTAACAAATGATTGGACAGCTAGCTTTAAACGACAAGCCTATCCTTCAACTATGGACCATGGAAAAGGGGCAGGATTGCTAATAAAACACAATAGAAAGTTCAGTGATCTGTTGGTCTTATAGCATTTATACGAAAAGGGAAAATTTGTCAATTCAGCACCAAAGGTATTATGTTATCCATGGAACTGTTAATCACATTACTGCCACAGTGACATAAAGAAAGATGCTTTAAAAGAAATTAACATTGTCTTCCACTGACTGTGTCATGACATTTATGTTCAAGGAGTAATTACTCTTCCCACTTAACTATAGATATTCCCTTGTTCAATGAATTTCAGTAGATCACACTAAGGTTACAGTGACAAAGGAGAATACTATAACAGATAACTGCATCATCAGAAGTCTTTAGACAAATTACCAGTGTCTCCTTTGAGTAGTACATAATTTGAGGTAAATGCAGCACAGTTGTTGCAAACCAATTTGTAACCTCATCTACAGTCAAATCCCCAACAAACCTATCACAGAAATAAATAGCATTGCTATATTTTTTGACAGAATAGATTTAATAAACATCCAAAGCACACATAATGTGAAATTATGAAAACATAAATTATCTTTGGTAAATTAAGTCAACAATTTTACAAGCGTAGGGAATAGCAAAGACTTACCTAGTAATGCAATTTCTAGATTGACATCCACGGGGAACAGCGACAATAGATGGAATACCTATGCACAATTTTCATAGGTTAGAAAAGCCACATGTGCTTCTTCTAAATATATTACGGTGCTAGTCTACTTTCTAACACACAAATTTGGTCCAATCAAGGACAAGTCACAATTTGTAACACTTCCCACTTTCCAATTTCCAGTAAACATATTTCAAAAGCCATAAGTCAAATGAATAACAAATGCAAAACATCTGCTTCGTGCAAAATTTTATTTATACTTTCCAGGCACTTACAACTTTGTTTTAAAATAATTCATTGAGAACGTGAACAAGAAGCAGCAAAAAAAAAAAAAGAACCTTCTGCAAAAGTACCCGCACTTTGATGCATAGCATTAGGTAAACTGGCTATAAAGAAATCTGGAACGATCTTTAACATAAGTTAACATAAAGAAACCATAATCAGAATAAAACATAAGATGCATCTACTTTGTTTTAGGTAAATGATTGGCACAACGAATTTTCAACAGGATTTGGAGAACACTACCCTTTGTTGCACCTTTGCAAAATCATTCATATTTATCAAAAGTTTAAAAAAAAAAATTGACAACTCCAACCAGAGAACAAAACTTTTGAAAAAAATTAATAAATACTTACCATTTCTAAAAAAAGGCTTTCCGGTTGATCTTTTATCAGCAAGGTAAACAGCAAGTTGTATATCACCAAGTTCCACCAAACCAATATTTGCAAACATATCCAGTGAAGAAGCTAACAGTAGAGAAAAGAATCGGAAAAGTCAAATCCTCATTTAAATAAATTTATAACATCAAACCTTGTAATCCTTCACTAAAAGGGAAAAAAAATCTCCTTCACTAAAAGAAAAAAAATGCACCGGAGGAAAAAAGAAAAAGAAGAAATGAGTAAATTTCCAGCTTCGATTTTGTCCAACATATAAGAGACAAAATGATTGCTGAATACACAGAAAAACCTATTCACTCAATCCTCTCAAGCACTTGGAGAACCCTACCCCAAAAGCAAACTATCGGGGAGGGAGAGCCAAGGGCTTAAGTGCCCCATCAAGCAGCCTATACTAACTGATGTAGAACTTTGCCTATGCAAAGTCTCTACCAATACACCTGCCTTGGAAAGCCGACGTCCCAACGGCTCCACTCCACTCTACGACACTTCACTAGCCTTCTTACGGTCAGCCCCTCCACAAGAGCCCTTTCCATTGCGTCCACCACCGGCTCTTATACCATTGATAGATACCCAAGCATTTGGAGAACCCTATCCCAAAAACTAGCTGTTGAGAAGGAAGAGCCAAAGGCTTAAGTACCCCATCAAGCAACTCATACTACCCGATGTGGAACTTTGCCATACGAAGTCCCTATCATTCACTCCTCTTAGCATGATTCCAGTTAAAAAAAAAGATCCTCTCAGCATGAAGCAAGCTTGCACATTCACATATAAGCCTTCGGCTTTAATATATTAAGAGAGGAGTTTTCTTTCCCCTTTTCCTCTCACCATCGCAGTTCTTAATTGATTTTTCTTTTGGGGGCAGGAATTTAATAGCGATCATAATAGATTTGGTCATACATGTTAAAACATCTTAAGGTTAGTTACTGATGGGCAACTCATAAAACATTTCAAATGATTTGTAAACCAGAGTAACGAGTTGAAATATTTTTGTTTTTATCAGGGATATAATAATGGTTATCACATTACCATTAGAATAGAGATTTCTAGGAGATTAATCTCCTGAATTTTGCCTGATGTCTCTCTTTGTTATTCCCCATTTTTGCATATATGTTCTGCTCTTATGCACTGTTGACATAAGAAAGTATACATCGGAAACTCATGTTAAAGAACATACCAATTTTCTTCCAATCCTCAGAAAACTGACCACAGCGTTTGCTCCCAGATGAATACAGCTGATCCAAAATTCATTCAGCATAAGTACCAAGTCAGAAAATCTAAAGATTATGAGAGTTCAAATTATATCTTTTTACCAAACCAACAAACAACAAGTCATATCCCACTAAGTGGAACAAACTACATAGATTACATGGCACAATTGCCCTCCACCAACAACCAAAAACAAACAAACCACAGGAGCTCAAATTCTGAACACAATCAACATCTATTATACAAGTCTTTAGTTGATATACCAATGAAACCTAACTTTCAAGGATACCAAGGGTGAACTTAACTAAATGTTGAAAATTAAAACATGGCTTTAAAATTCACATAATGGCACAAGTATTTACCAATTTTGAAAATCATTACAATCAGCACACTGGAAAATAAGTTGTTGGGGAAACCCATTTGTTGTTACCTATACTTTTCTTCAATTTTCAATTTGGTACCTGTGTGTTTTTTCTCCTAATTAAATGCTTTAATTATATTCTGTTAGCAGCATTAGCTCTTGTACAAGAGCTAACTGTGCTAATAGAACAAAGTTACAAGAGTTAATGATAGTAAAAAAAACAAAATTAATAAATTAATTAAGAGAAAAACATATAGATATCAAATTGAAAATTGAATAAAAGTATAAGTACCAACAAATGGACTTTCCCCAAATTGTTCACCAGCCTATAGCTACATATTGTTGCTATCTTCAAATGTTTAAGTAAAGAAACAAACAAGCTGAAAGTTGGATTTAAAGATTTCATCCAGACTTGTAAGTTAGAAGAGCCCCCTACAATTATATATTTACAAAAGCAAACAGCCCAAAGGTGAAGAAAAGTACAAAATTGCACATGAAGCTAAAAGTCCATTTTTTTTCAAAATTAAACTTTGTGATTACAAGGAAATGGTGATGAGGAATAGTAAAAAAAGAAAATAATGCTATGCAACACTGGTTACTTCAATTATTATATGTCATCATATTCTAAGAAGTGTTTATACCTGAATCAGCCATGGATTTGTATCTGGAAACAGAGACTGGAAGTCACTGGTGGTGATGACTTTAAAAGAGTGATCAACAGACTCTGAAATGTAAAATGGACTATATGAATAGTAAAATATATTTCCAATAACTTACTCATAAATGCCTATTTTTTATATATATTACAAGTCTCGACTAACCGAACGGAGGGGCATCTAATAAAGGAAAGTCCAATTCTGAAGTATTTTTCCCTGCATAAAGCTTGCTCGCAGCCTCAATAATATGCTAGCACCAAGCAATTTGTCAATTAAAGAGAACGTATATAAGCTGACAGTAAATGGGTTATAAAAGAAACAAATCTTGAGACAGCTCTCTTGCAAAATGGAAATGATATTCAAAGGAACTATCCTGAAAAAAGTACTCACAAGTTGCTCATCAATGCCAAACACATCATAGTCTCTTTTCCACACAGGATTTGCCAGCAATTCATAAGCATAACGAATCTGCAAACATAATATTTTGTCTGTGAAATGACGTTGCAGCATTTAACGGATTAAAAAAACATTTTACAGTTCCATCTTTAATGCAGATCCAGCTCTCTATAACACAAAATCCCAAGACAATTTCTGGTGAATAGCTCATTGATTCCTCTATATAGTAATGAAGTAGAGAAAGCGAGATGCATATCAAGCTTAACAGATATAAGTTAAATTAAGCAAGGAAATGTCAAAGTCTTATTTGACACTCCTAGCACTCTTAACACACACATCATGTGGCCCGGACCTCATTTTATTTGCATAAACTCTCTCACACAAACATAAACACGCCCTGACACACAGATATATGGTTAGACAACATTTTCCCAAGGAACCAAATTTAGCCAGCAGCATTCAGTATTCATCCCCTTCCCAGAGACCCATATCCTCTCCTCTTGCTGCTAGTTAGTACTTAGTAGTCCTAGCAAAATCTTTTCCTAAACAGCTGAACTTCATAATGTTAAGCAGTATCTGGAAATCTCAGATTCAACAGATTTGTTTGCATAAAAAAACGATATAAATCAAATATATATCTTCTATTTAAGGATAGGAATGTTCAAGACAAGCCCATCATCTCTCAAGTCAATGATATGGAATCAGTTGCATTTGACTCATAACTCATCAAAAGCAAAGAAGCCGGATCACAAAATCAAAAGAATTATCTTGTACAAAATACAGACTAAGTTGAAAATAAATAGAAGGATCCTAATAATGTCACAGCCATATTTAAGAGATAATCCCCCATCCTATACCGCAAATTGGTTCCTTTTCCAAGAATTTTTCAAAAAATATCTGGAAACAGTTTAACTGCAAATTCTTAATTAAAGTATTTTCCTTCTCATAGTTGAAAAAAAAAAAAAAAAAAAAGAGTCTTTGCTGTAAACACGAACATTATTATCAGATAAGATAGTTCATAAATGATATCTAGAAACCAACCTTTAAAATTTCAAGAGTATCCGGAGCTTCCAAAGACGAATTCCTGAGAGAACAAGTAACTAGTGCATAAGATCATTCACTACTTAGAAATTAAGATTTAGAATGCTCATAAAACCGTCAAAAAAGCTGATCAGTAAGACATTGTGAGTATTCTCAATGTACTCCTTCTGGCCAACATATTCATCCATTCAAATGTTAAATACATAACTGAAAGCCAAATGCGAGAGGAAACTGGGAAGCAACAATAATATCGCACACACCCACAAACTCCGGTGAAAAGTGAGAATACACAATTTATAACGGGTAATGAATCGATTACCATTCAGATTCGAGTTTCTCGTACGCCTCCTTCACTTTCTCAACCGGACTATATCTCTCAATTTTCAGAACTACGATCACCAAAACGGAGAAATCAAGTAAGCTTACAAAATTCATTAACTGAGAACCGCGAAACACTTATGCATGAAAACGGAGTCCAATGCGCAGAAACAATAGGAATTACCGTCATAATGGGAGGGAGGGAAGGATTTGGGAATAACAAAGAGCTGGTAGTACATGGCTCCGGCGAAGAGAATCAGAGGCAGAGAGTAGGCTCTGATTCTCGAAGCCACTGATGAAGGATTCGCCTGAGATGGTGGGGCCGAAACTCTAGCCATGATACGCCGGGGCGAATCACAGTGAGGGAAGAGCAAAGGGAGTAAGAATTACGGCGGAGACGGTATCAAGGCACAGCACCCTCGGGAATTTCTTCTTTCTATGTTGGACTGTGACGGTGATTTTGAAGCAACAAATCAGGAACAAATGTAAAATTAATTGCTTTTTAAATAAGTTTTTTGTCACTTTAAAATTTGTGAAGTCATCTTTCGTGATTGTCGGAGCAATGGTTACGAAATTAGAGTATTACCTTATTTGGTAATAAGGTGTTTATACCCATAAATACATTCAACAGTATTTTTTATAAAATGAGACAATCTTCTCTATATATTAATCTCGACTTATGTGAATAAGCCTATAAGTATTTCTCCACCGCTTTACCAAACGGAACCTATATTATTTTCATCTTCTACACACGTGTGACATGTGTGTATGAGATAATGAATGGCTCCTTTGAAAATTTTTTTAAAAATATTTTTTATAGATTTCGACGTGAAATTTAAGTTTTAGAAAATATTTTTTTGGATTTTAAGATAAAATCTAAATTTTGAAAAGGTGATTGTTATGGCGAAGTTTTGACTTTTACGGATTTTGAGGTAGGAAAGAGAAAAGAAAGTTTGTTAGGAGCTAAGATATGATTTTGTATCTAAAATAGATTTTCGTAAAAATGTGAGTATTTAAACCAAATTTAGGTTTTGAAACTAAATTTAAATTTTAAGAATTCAAACCAAACAAGTTTGGAGTTTCACAACATTGTAGGATGGAAAAAAGCTGTTGATCGGTCTTGATTTTTTTTTTTTTTCCAATGATCGGTCTTTGATTACTTGATTAGAACCTGCACATTATTTGCACTGGAAAACTTTTGGATCAGATGAAGGAAGCTTTGAAACAATATGGCCTCCGCTGTGCATCTATGACTGTTTCCCCTTGGGGAAGGGGAAGAGAGAGGAGGATGAGAGAAGCAAGCAAACAAATGTACTTTGAAATTTGAATATTTTATTACTACCTTAAATTAGTTTTTTTTTTCAATTTTTTAGAAGATTAATAAAATTAAATACTTTGATTATAGTAAGTTTGATTCAAGGAGTTTGCAAGGATGGAATGGGTTGTGATGTGATGTGATAGAATAGTGATTACATAGCATTTGTGTGGTACTTATCAACAATGATAAAATTAAATTCAAATTTTATCTATAAAAAATCGTGAAATAAGATTTTTAACTTTATTAAAATTAAAAATGGAAGAAATAATATCTAAATATTGTTTTATAAAAAGGTTCAAGTAACCATTTGTTAATCTATACAAATTGTAATCTAAAATTATGTAACTAAAGATATATAATGTAGATTACCTGATTTGTTGTAGTATATTATGATTATTATATCAACCAAATGCTGTAATTAATAAAATGTATCAAAATTAAATATAATTTACATTCATGTAATCGAATCAAATGGATCAATAGTTTCATTAATCTCCAATAATGTAAATGGTTTTAAATAATGTATTTAGTTTCATAAATATTTAAAAAATGTATTTGCTCCTGTATAATCCAATAATATATATAAGTAGTTTTAAAAGTATTAAAACTCTGCATGAATAAGTCATAGCTAATTGACGCCTAACAGGCTTTCTTTTAAAAGCATTTTTCACCGCTTTTAGACTGAACATTATTTGTGTATTAGTATTAGCGGCAAAAGTTATTTTTTAATATAAGTTATGGTTTAAGTGGTAAATATATTATAGGAGTTTTATCTTAATTTACGTGAATATGATTTTATAACACTCAAGCAAACATGACACATATATATACACACATATTATCTACATATACATAATATGAAATTTTTGGATATTACCTAATCTTTTTTCACAGCATTCAATATCATAAAATAATTTTTGGTGTATAAATATTGCAAGTGTTCTTTAGTATTAAACAACATACTTAGATAGATTCTTTTGTGCGATTTTGTTCTTAATTTCTTTTTGTAGCAATGTGAACCATAAATTTAAGATATTAAAAAATATAATATGGGTTTATTAGCTTTTGTCCAATGAATATAACTTCCACATATCAAGTAGAGCATTAATTCCCTCCTCCAACAAAATTCCATTAAATGGGCTGCAGTTTATAAAGTCGCATGGGACAAAAGATCCATTTTTTTTGGGCAAAAACCAAATTTAAGATTTTTTTTTAGCAAGGCTATGCTTATATTAAAGGTAATATTTGAGATATTATCAAATACTAAATGTAAACGTCTCTTTTAAAAATGATTTAAACATTAATTTATTATATTGTAAGGATTTTTTTGGTTAAAATTTAAGAATTTTTTGTTGGCACAAGTATCTCATATTAGAAACAATTTTATTAGTGATATTCCTTTGCTTAACAAATAGTTTCTGCAGTGAGAACGGGGGCCTAATAAGTAATAATACTTAAGTTTCAGGTGTATTTTTATATCCACTAAAAAAATGTTAGGTGGTTGAAATGATTTTAATATCCTCAAGAATTTTTTTCGCATCTTCTAATTAATTTTTTATTCAATGTTCGTCCAACGAATTGGATTCTCTCCTACAAGAATCCCTATTATATAGATTAAGAGACAGGTCCGGATTTTTAAAAAATTTTAGGTTGTATATTTTTCATTTATAAAAAAATATAGGTTAGGCGTTTGAAATAATTTTGATATGCTACAAAATGATGGCATTTTCTAATGTATTTAAATTCATTTAATAAATAGATGGAGAAATCAAAAGAAAATATTTTCTCTTATGTTTTGATTCACAGGGAAAAGGGCTGAAAAAATATTTTCAATCCCTGTTGTCATAAAACATATCATTTATCCTTGCATTTGTGCGAGTGGTAGGGAAAATTTTTCCTTTATCCACAACAAGAAAATGCGATAGGGGTTTTAAACTAATAAGCATAATTGCACCAATCAAATTATATAATCATGTATTCTATAACGGCGGAGTAATATGTTGGTGATACCATTCTTTCGTTACAAACTTGTATCTATAATTTTACTCTTCATTTATTATATATTTAAATTAATCTCTTATGTTATAGTTGATATTAAATATAGATAAAGTTTGAAAATTGTTAAATTTTAAGGTATAATTAATATGATTTAAGGTTTTTGTTTATCCTAAATTATACACTATAACCCCAACGACCTCAAATTTTGCCCAAAGGAAGGTGGCCGTTCATTTGTTGCCACTGTCCCCACAATGAAGTATACATAATTATTATATTAAAATTATTTAGTTATCAACATCCTAATTTTATCACCCAAATAGCTCTAGCCGTACCAGACTAAATTATATGATTTTTTTATATTTTAATCTTATTAAAATTGCATAAATGAAGGAAATCCATGTTACAGTTAGGGATGTACAACGGGTGGGCGGGGCTACCCCGGAGGCAACCCGTGTCCTGCCCCGTTAAGGAGACCATGGGTATGGGGCACCCCGTACCCGTGGTCTACCCCGTTTAGGCCCGTACCCACGGGTACAGGTCTAAATGGGCAGGGTATCACAAGTAACCCAAAAAACCAAAAAGCACAGTTTGACACATCAAAGGAGGTAAATAAAGATCCTACACAGCGGATATGTCATAGGTTTTGTTGGGTCTGAGATTACAATCTAGATATCAGCAAGGCAGCAAACATTGAATATAATCCAAACATAAACTCATTTCTCAACATGAACTCACGCAATCAGCCCACCCAATCTCTAACGCAGCACAAACCCTTATCCTGATGAACTCAAACTACTCAAATCAGATAATGCAATCCACAAAAGAGGAAGAAGTAGCAAAGCATGGAGAGGAAGGTTGGAGACTGCAATACCGTCGCGAAGCTTCAATCCAGACCTTGATCGAAGCTGCAACCCAGACCTGTGACCTGCGATTGAAGTCGTGATATCTGCGAAGGAGGATATTGATTGGTGAATCTGTAACTAACGATGGTGAATTTGCAACTTGTGACGGCGAATCTGGTGGACGAATCTGCGAAGGAGGACATCGACTAGTGAGGTAAAACTTGCGACGGCGAATTGGTGAACGAAGCGAGCAACAAGGTTACGTCAAATACAACGAGTTGAGGAGGATCGACGAGCAACGAGTGGAGGATGGCGACTGTCGAGTTGAACTAGGGCATGACACGAGCAACGACTAAAGGGGACGCTGATTGCGAGTTGAAGAAAGTCACGCTCTGTGGATCTGGACTGGCGAAGTGGCAATGAGATGAATCAAACTATGCAAACAGGCTATGTATCTGGATGAACAGTTGGGCCTAGACTAGCATCTGGCAAGTGGCAATGTGACCATGATGCAAATTTTTGGGCTTTGGATATGGGTTCTGATCTGGGCTATTGTGGAATTTTTTTTAAGTAAATGGGGTAAATGGGCGGGGACACACCCCGTGGGTGAACCCGTACCCCGCCCCGTCAAATGGTAACCCCACCCTTTTTAGACCCGCTCGTCACGAGTCCAAAACGAACGGGGTTAAACGGGTATTTTAAATCGGGTTACTGGAGGGGCGGGCGGTTTTGCTCACCCCTAGCTGCAGGGAGCATGCTCATGCTTAGAAAATTATGAATTCAAATTCTATGGCATGCATGAGAATTTATTGAGAGGCAATTTATAAATAGTTTCATACATACTCTTTAAATTTAAAAGCATTTCTTGATTCCAATAAGTTTCTAGGATCCAACCTGTCTGAAATGTATTTGGATTAGTTTATTTTAAATGATTCTACAAAATTTTAATTACGTTTATGAGAGAAGTTTTATCTTCACTTATATAAAGTAATTTTTTTAAGTATTTTTAGATATTTTCTGATGATTTCCCAAACTTTTTTCATATGGAGACAATCAATTGGGGTAAATAAAACAGCACATGGGACAAAGGAAGGGGGGAGACGTGTATGGGTAACTATTTATAGATAAAATAAGAATAGACTCAATAGAGAATATGATGCTTTAATTTGCAGGCTCATGTCCGATGTGGATTGAATGAGCGATCCATTTGACAAATTCAACTCAAATCATTCATTAAAATGAATCATACTTGCACTCCCACACAAAACCCACTTTCACTTTCCTTATATAGCAAAATCCTAACTAATCCAACCATTAATACCAAACACACAAACCATATTTATGACGAAAAACTAAATTATAGAATACACAGAAACCCCCAACATCAATTGGCTATAGCTTTTTCGTCTCTGGTCTTGGTAATTCCACAAGCTAACAGAAGCAGAGGCGTTTTGCTGATTATTCTAAAAAACATTCCTGCCCATGATATCAAAACTTGAGGATGTAATCACAGAACAAATCTCAGGATTCATATCAGTGGTGAGACCTGTTTCTTGTGAAACACTCACAATTTGTTCTACCTTCGAGCTTGATCCATGGTTTTCAAGAAAAGTCTTTAGCAGGTTCTGGTTCTGCCCAGAGAAAGCAAGACCTGATGACACAGTCATATCTGCAGGAGCCTGGAAAGGTTGAACAGAAAGAGGGATTCTTGGCAGAATTTCTTGATGATTTGAAGAAATCCCCATAAGGGATTCTCCTAAGGAATTAAAGATCCCTCCTCTGTTTCTTTGATCATCAATTTCAATGGAGAAGCAGGACACGTATGATGATTCAGTCGTACTGGGTTCGGTCTTACCAATGAAAGGAGAAGAATCAGCCAGAGGTGGTAATAAAACTGAAGAACCTGATCCATTTTCAGTGGATTCAATTTGAAACCTCAATATAGACGACATATGGGTTTTTTTACCACCTGAATTCTTCCGAAACACTCTGCAAATTACCCACTCGTCCTGCAAAATCAAACATAATCCCGTTAAAAACAGAGAATTCAGTTGAACAAGAAGCAGTGGAGATAGAGTAAAGTTGGCACCTTTGAAGTTTTGGGGAGGTTGTGGACAGAGAATTTACCATCTAATCGGAATTCATGCATGACCCAATCTGCTTTTTCTCCTTTTGGTGCTCTTCCTCTGTAAAAAACCAGAGTTTTCTTCATCCCCACCATAGATTTTCCGCTGTAAATCTCTCTGTCCTTTCCTGTGGCCTTCCAATACCCTGCTTTAGTTGCTCTGTTGGTTCTCAAACCAGCTGGGTATTTTCTGTCCCTCACGCAGAAAAAATACCACTCTTTCTCTCCCATTTTCGCTTTCCCTTCAAAACAAAAAATTCAAATCAGATCAAAACCAACCAACCTGTGAAGAGAATAAATCAGGTTTAATAGAGTCTGATCGTTTTATACTTACGTGGCAAGTCCCAAGGCTCAGACCTGTTCAAATTCACTTCTCCAATGGCTATGGCAGAGAAGTTTGTAAGAGTGACCTTGTTGAACAGATAATGAGTTATTAGCTCTTCATCTGTTGGGTGAAACCGAAAGCCAGGAGGCAAATCCATGCGATCTTCTTCCTTGTTATGCACACCAGCAAAGTTTTCCATCTAAAAGCCTCTGCTTTTGTTAATGAAAAAACTTCGGTTCTGAGACCCTTTTCCGAGATTTAGGTGCAGAATCCGGTGATTTGGGAGAAAGAAGAAGGGAGGGAAGACATAAGAGTGAGAAGTTGAAGAAGGATGGAGAGAGATGAGTACCGAGTAGAGAGCAAAAGGAGAGAGACCCCTAAATAGAGGGGTTTAGGGGGGGGGGGAGACGTGGAATATTGTCAGCTGTTGTCGTTGTTTACAACTATAGCCCACTTCAACTTTTCTGTCATAGAACCATGAAAAATAAAAAATAAGAATTCATGCAGGACAGAAATAAAATGTGTTTGAGAAAATGGCTCAAAAATTTTCCATTAAAATATTTATTATTCTGGGCTGTTACAATATATTTTTAACTATATGTAAATATTTTTTTGTTTTAGCTATGAAATATTTCAATTAAAAATTCACAAATAGAAAGAGTTGTGCACACTGAAAATATATTGTAACTGCATAAAAACTTGTGCAATTTTTTAGTAAATAATGGAGTGACTAGGGCCGAACAACAATCTTATGTTAACAATCCCATGCAAAAAAATTTATCCGTAAAATATTTTGAACTTCATAAATTCATTTCTTCTAATAAATTATTAAACATGTAGTACTGTGCATATTTGGGAAAAAAATTTTCCTAACGGTGCACGTAAAACAAGATGAAAGCATCTCGAAATACATAAAAATCTTAAAATTCGTAAAATTATCTCAAAATCTGTAATTCATTTCCTCTTACAGATTCCTAAACACGCACTTTAAAGCTGCTACCGCCACCCGGCCTTAAGCACTTGGCTAATTATGGGAATAATTTTAAAGGGTAGGCATTTTTATTTCGGTAAATAAATTCATAATATATAAATATATTTAAGTTAAAGTTGATGATGGTCAATGGTTGTCATCTTCTAATTCATTATATGGTTCATGAATTTAAGGCACAGATTTTTCTATATATATATATATATATGAATAAAGGATCGTTGTTGCAATCATGGTGTGGATTCTTATCATATCAACAGCTTATTGACACTTTTTTAAATAATTTACATGACTATATGAAGTCTTATCATTTCAACTTTTTGATTCCACTGGAAATTAATTGGAGCTTCTCGACATTCAGAAACTTGATTTTGGTTTCTCTCACCAATCTACTCAAAGCACACAAGTGGAATTAGAAGAGAGGTTTTTTTTATTTTATTTTTATCTTTGGGACTTTTAGTTGTTAGGAGGACCTTTTTAAAATATATCTCACTTTTTTTTTATGTTATAATAGATTTGAAGATGCGCTACAAACAATTAAAGATGGGTACCTGAAACTCATATCATATATATGTAAATGATTTTCTTAGTATTTAAAACCTTTTAACGTAATTTATCACATATATAAAAAAGAAACTACACGTGAATCTGAATTATCGGAAAAAATTAAACGCATCTAAATTACAAAACAGAATAATGGGATGGGATAAAAAAATAAAAAAAAATGTACTTGTTTCCTCTTAAGTTTGGCTAAATTATCTAAACGGCACATAAGAAACATGATTATTTTTAAAGAATGAATATATTTATATAAGTTGAGATAAAACTCTTATAGGATATATTAAAAAATAGTTTTTATAAATAAACGGATACTATGTGTAAATTTACGCACATAGAACGACAGTACATAATAGCATAAAATACCTTAAAAGTAGACACAAGACACTATCAAATATAAAATATGAGCGCATATTTCAGTTAGAATTTAAACATTGATTCGTCCTAGTGTAAGAAAATAACTCATTTTCAACCCATGTTGATATATAAAGTGTATTATCATCGGTTAGAATTTTTTAAATTATTTCATTCATTTTTTTTTATCTTATTCGATAATAAGACAAGAAAGAAAAGAAAAATATAATGAAAGTGGACGAGCAAGGAATAATGTTGGGATGATTGCACTGGTTAATAATTAGTCAACACTACTATGGGAAATAAGAGGCGAAATTCTTGGGTTTTTCGTAAGCTATGTTGTCTGGTGATGTGCAGCAAATATGTGAACAACTCCATATCTTCTAATTCTTTATTTAAAAAAAAATAATTACGATCTCGATCATGATCTTCTGTGAAATCTGTTTCTTTTTTATTTATGATTATGATTTTGTCACGTTTGCAAAGCCATTTTTTTAGCTTATATTAATGTTTAAGTGGAAATAAAACTCTTTTGATGTATTTACAAAAAATTCCGTAAAATCATTTAACATAAGCTAATCAAATTACTTAGACGATGAATGTTGTTAGTGGTTCTTAGAGCTATGGATTATCGTATACAATGGATACAAATATTTAAAAATGATAAATATAGAGGTAAGTTTTATAAATAGGGTTTCAATAATTTAAATACAAATTCTCAAATTTTAATCTGCCTGAATATAGGAAATTAAGTATTTGATAAGGGTAACTATAAGTAAATCTATCAGTGGACCAATGTAACATAAAAAAAAAAAAAGCATGCTAATAGTCAAAAAGTAAATGTTTAGAGCAATTAATTAAAGTTTCTCTAATGCAAAACACAGAGAGAATCACATTCCATGAAAACAACAACTTGCATGTTGCCCCAAGGAGAATCAGATTGATGAGTAATAACCTGTGATTGGATTGTGGGGTTAGTGTTATAGGGCAGTGATTAGATAATTATATTTAAAAAACAAAATAATTATGTTAAAATTGTTAAACAGAAATTTCTGCATGTTCAACGAGGGATCAACAAATGAAATACTTAATTCGGGGTTTTCTCAGATTAAAGTTTGAAAGCGATACTCTTAAATATAATATATCAATTAATTAACAAAAAATGGAATTGGCCTATTCATTTGCTTTTTCCCCCCTTGAGAAAAATGCCATCGATTCAATTCACATAGGCATTAATGGAAGAGCGCCACACACAATAATTGAATTAAATATGATT